>JAJOOS010034797.1:0-10240 GCA_029582725.1 Solanum chiquidenum | reverse complement strand
AACATGTTGAAAGTTTCATAATTTGAAATTTAAAATTTCTAATTCAGTTAGAGGTTTATGAATGACTGATTGGTTAAAGGAAGAAACGTACGCGTTAATAGTGGGAGTCAATTATAATTTCTGTTTTTAATCCCTTATTTAACGCATTAAACTGATAAGAACAACTTATTAATTTAAGTATCCGCCTGTTATTAATTAAAGTATCCGCTTGCAATATTATGTATCCGAAAGACACTAAAAATAAGGATTTTTGGTAATTTATGAAAGAATAGGGATAGGAAGTAATTTCTTTCTTATACTATGTGATTTGCATAATTTTTACTTTTTATATTGATTAAACTTGTAATGCATTTATTCAATCTTGTTTTCACTTAACCTAAAAATAATAATTTCTAGAAAGCTTCTCCATCATTCAAACTCTTGGTTAACATACACCTTCATTAATTTTATCAATTATATTAATATTATCAGCAAATAATATACATAATAACATCTATTCTTACATTATATTGATTAATTTATCCAAACTAGAATAAATAAAGTATGAACTCATGGTAGATCCTTGAGTTAATCCGTGATTATATTATTTTTTGGATTTTTTATTTTTCTGTTCTAATTTCTGTGATATACTTCTCATTTTAGTCAATCTAAAAATAAATGACATTTTGTAGCACCTCACAAATTCTACGTCAAAAATTTGAAGCATTCATCGTAAATGAATCACTTTGAACCGAATGATATCCTACTTGTTCATATGTATTAAGGTCCATCTTTCAAGTGTAAGAAGTGTATCAGATGTGGTTTAAGATCATAAGTGACCTCTAGCACAAAATTGTAACACCTCGATTTTTGAACCTATGAATATTCAGCAATTGACATAGAGAAATCAATCTGAAATTTTCAGTCGCAGGTCCCTGGGTTGATACACAAGTCGTGAACCAAGTCCACAGTCTATGAACGCAATCGTAAAAACAACTCTTAGTCACCCAATTTTTACGACTGACATTGTAAGAGTCATGAACTAGGTCCACAATTCGTAGTTTCGTACCATCAATCATGAATTTATTCCAAAAATCTACCAAGTTTTCACGAATGAGAGTACGAGTTGTAAATTATGTTTACGATTTGTAACATGGAATCAGTAGGGTTGGGTCTGCGAGTGAAACCCAAAAACCTCAAATTCCCTAATTCCTATAAAATAATAGTCCTATCGAGGATCCGGTGTCTAAGGTGTCTAGAGTTTTTCCCAAAAGTAAGTAGGAGTGCTCTTCCTTTCAAGCCTTCTGCCTTATAGTCTATAGCCCTTACTTCAGTAATTTTCTATTTTCTCTCGGTATTTAGTTTAAGTTGTTGTCTCAATAGTCGCATTCCCTCTAGTACCCTTGAAAGAGGGAAGAGGCCTAAGCCTGTTTACTTCTATCTCCTTGAAATCAGTCGTGAATTTATTTTGTGACTTACAAACACCTATCATGTTCCCACAACTGACAGTATGAATCGTGAATCAATCCACGATTCGTACCATTAGTCATAAAAAGATTCAAAGACTTTAATATTGTTACAATTTTCACGATTGACAGTACGAGTCGTGAATTAGGTCCACGATTAGTATTATTAGTCGTGAAAATACTCAAGGACCCTCAAATTCACTCAAGGTTGCCTGACAGTACATGTCATGAATCAAGTCCACAATTTGCAGTGTCAGACCACCAGTCGAGGAGTGACTTGTGGGAACCTAGTTCCAAAAATTTTAAAACGCATTTCGAGGGATATTTTCATCTTTTCCTTGTCTTTTTTAGCTTAGATCACGATATTTTGATCTATCCTATGTGGGACAAAAGAGGAGTTAGTCAATTAAACGTACTTACTTACGCCTAACATTCAAAAAAGCAAAATCACTTACGATTTAAGTTCTCTGAAGCTGTAAACTAGGGTTCTTCATCTTCAAGCTTCGAGTTTAAATTTTTTACTAATGTCTTCTATTCTAAGTATGTGGAATTTCATCAATGGATATCCTTTCACCCATTGAGTTCCAAAGTAAACTCCGCTCTTCAGTTATTTACTTCTAGAGATTAGAATTCTTATGAAACATTTCAGCTCCTTCTCATGAATAGTCTATGAATACATATTTTTCTATGTAATTCAATATTTTTACATACATATATTTCATGAACCCTTAGAATATGAAAAACGTATGTCCTTGAACTTGTGTTGTTTAAATTGCATATTCCACTCAGGAACATATAAATTGTCATGATTAGTTTTAGTCTTTTATTTCCACATGTTTAAAGATGCTTTCAGATAAATAGTCTATAATTCACTTTTAGATTTTATTATTATTAAGCTACTCAGTTATCAACATAATTTTGTTGGAAATATTATTTAGCACCAAGCGAACGCGAAATGAAGGTTCACCCCTTAGTTAGGTTAAAACCTTTAGTAATAATCTCTAAGTCTCAGAACTATGTGTCACCGTAGGTTCTAAATGGTCATTCTTCAATCCAGACTTGACAGTTTAATCCTTTTGAACATCAGTTTAGTGGGTCCACATCAACCAGTGTTCATTCTCTTAGCAAAGTATAGAATGCCCTTTCAGGTTAGGTACAGGTTGGACTCAGTGACACAGTCAAAATTTTCATCAATGGTGTTTATACTTTAGGACAAGCAAACAATAAATCTTGTTGATCATATTATCAAGATTAGCTACAAAATAGTCATACAACAATTGTTGATCTCTACATCTACTCCACGTTGTTCATACTCTTTTCTTGTTCAATATCAAATTAACCAACTATCCACAATGAAATTTCTCAAAATGGAAACTTACAAAATATCATGGATAAACAAAAGAAGATGAAGTAGGACATATATATTAACTGATAGCTCCATATACATCAAAATATGTAAAGTGGTAACTACAATTGCACTCGATGGCACTTCATCTCTTGAAATATTTTTATAATACACTAATTAGAAACATATTAAATTCTTTTTTCTACATAAGACGCTATGCAATCATCTAACAATTCATCGTCCATTCAATTTTGCATGTTATTCTTGATAATTTTATTGTCGAAAAAGCTCTTTCAACTGTAATAGTGGCAATAGGTAGAAGCAAAACAAACTTCACTAAAAGCAATACGAAAGAATAGTTTAAATGATTCTTTGTCGCAATCAATCTTTTTGAAAGTTCCCAAATTCCACCCAAATTGGAGAACCTTTTATTAATATTAGAATATCAATATGTAATTAATAAGTTAATTCTCAAGAGCTCTCATGTTGAATCCATAAAATTCATCAAAATATCATTCAGTCATTCTCATTATCTTGTCAAAATTAGAAAATAAATTAATTGGATTCAAGCAAGATACTACATTAAGCAAATTTCTTGTCACCTCATTGATATGGTCATTAAGTTCTTGTTGTTGCCAAACAATAATTTTATAAAACAGATCCACACGATAATGGTGCAAAGTAGTACAGTTTACTACTTTACGTCGTGATCTCCCAAAATTAGCATATAGATAATCAAAATTGGGTAATGAGTCATGATTGATACAAATGTGTTTATATTTTCTTTAAGTGAATCTCATTCAATATTTTTTAAGAGATAATCTCATTCATTATCTCTTAAAGTTTACAACCTTATCTTTGCTACCTTTACGAGAATCATAGCATTTGCAATATCTTGTTCCTTGTGATTCCTAAATCATCAGTCATCAAATGCAACAAGAAAACAGTCTCAAGTATTTGACGAATTCTGAGAAATTTAATACGCTTGTTCTTTCTTCCAAAGTACTTGCATTTACAATAAGATCATCAAGTACATCAACAATAGAATCAAAGCTACTAATAAAGTTTTCAAATGACTTGTAGTGAGATCTCCAACGAGTATCACCAGTTTAATAAGACCAAGTTCTTGATTCAACCCTTTACGTGTTTTTAGTTCACCCATATCCAATGCCTCTCAGAGATTATTTCTTTTGAGATTCTCAAAAATTATCCACGCGTTTAAAAAAAACTCCCAACACATACAAAATATTTGAAATCAATAATACTTTCCAATTTGAACACACTTTTTAGAAACAACAACAAGAGTCAATTGAAGATGAGCAAAACAATGAACAATATGAGTCAATCTACTTTCTTGTCTAATCAATGTTTTAATGCCACCGAGCTCACCTTAGTTTGCCCCATCATAATATTACCCATGTACACAAGATAAAGTTAAAAAATGGTGAGCAAGTACATCTACAATTTCTTTCTTTAGAGATAAAGCACCAGGATCTTTAACATGAACAAGTCTAATAAATGCCTTCATCACAAACCCCCTTTTAACATGAACAAGTCCAATAACAAATGTTTCAAAACTAGTGTAACGGTAAAGTCGCGCAAAAGTTACTTGTTCCTCCCGAACAGATACTCATTTTCTCAAAAGATACAAACGTTCTGAACATACATGTTATTTTATTTATTTAAAAATATAATTAGACTGGTTTTAAGAGTCGCCACTTATTTTTTAAGAAAAATCAAGAAAACTATTTTTTAAAGACTGAAACAGAAATCTAATGAAAATATTAAAAGGGGTTCGAGGTTCATATTAGCATTTTGGGAAGGGTTTGAAAGCACCCGAAATGTCCGCTAACACGCGGCTATCCGACATTTAACTATTCGGCTAATATTTTAAGTAATATGAATATTTGTCTAAGCTGCGAATAAATAGTTTTAAACTATAAATTATTTTTAAGGGCAAGGGATTACTTAGGCAAATAACTTATAAATATTCCTGAAGTGATAATCTTATTTAATTTTAGAAAAATGTAAGTGTTTACTCAAAATGGACTCTTCTGGGGAATTGAATTTTTAAAACCTTGAAATCAATTTTAACAAACAAAACACATAATAGCAGTTAAATAGATAGGGAAAGAAATTTGGGCCCAAATATGGATCTGTCCGCCTGGGCCAGTACTTGGGTCTTATCTCGTTTTGGGCCTTTGGCCTATTCTAATCACCTGCACCTGTCTTAGTCTAACATAATGAAAATATTGTTTATTGGGGCTTAGGCCCAATTTTTCCACCTGTCCTAAATTCTAACAAGATAATAATAAGTAAAATGACAAAGGCTTAGACCCAAAATAACAAAATATGACTTCTTAAAGAAGAGTGGGCCTCTTTAAGCCCATTTTCTCATTTTTCGTATACACTAGGTGTATACTAGTGTATACGATCACGTGTCAGCTCCAAAACATGTTCGTCAAATTTTCGGGGGACCTTTTCTTCAAATTTACTAGCCGGCTGACTCGATAACGTAAACAACCCATTTTGACAATGCAAAAGAGAGGGTATTTGGAGTCCGACGGACTCGATCCGAGAGAGAGTTCATGCAAGAAAAGGTGATAAGGATTATAATAAAAAATATTATATATCTACTTAGTAACATATAAGTTCAATATCTACTATTTCCAAATTTGCACAACAGACCAAAATGACTTTTTGACATAGGAGCATATAATAAATCAAAAGGGATAAAATGACAAATGTTCAAACAGTGAGTAAATTCATACAATTCAATGAGAACCACGAAGAGAGAGACTTTCACGAATTGATCTCTTATTTAAAATAAAGAAATATTCAGATTACCGGCTATTGCTCCCTAAAATAAAAGGGAATAAGATTGAGACAGAGGAGAGGATCTATCATCACATTTTAGAGTTTTATATTTTTTTAAAAGGACATTGATTAATCGATTGTGCTTGAAAGATAATAATTGTACGATAGACAACCATATTCAGGCTAAATACGGGAGAATTATGTTGTGCCGTAATCTTACTAAACTTTAGAAAAATCACTATTTTGAAATGATCTAAGTATAAAAACAATTTGAGAAAAATACTTAGAAAAGAGTCACCACTTAATTTTTAGAAGAAATTAAGAAAAACTTATAATTTTCAAAGATTTAAACAGAAAAAATCATTTGAAAATACCAAAGGGGGTTCGGGGTTCAATTTACACTTCGAGAAGGGTTTAAGTATTCGAAGTGCCCGCTAACATGCGGTTGACCTGCGACTTGACTAAAATATATTTTTTGACTAATTCTTTGAGAAAATAATTTAACATAAAAAATAATAATTTACAATATCCGATTAACTTTGATAAAATAATTAAACAAAGAACAATATTTATTATTATTTTTTTTTTTTAGAAAATGAGACCTCAATTGAAACATTTGAATTAAAGACAAGTAATTGAAATTTTAACAAAACTAAATTAATTGATTTTTTATTTGTATCATTTTTTTTTTGGTTAATCAAAATATGAAAACTAATAAAAAAATTTGACTAAAGATTATAAATGAGAATACAAGAGTTGATATAATGAGACTTGTTAAAAACAAAACAACACAGAGAAATAGTTCGTCTTTTGGGGATTTAATTAAGTTAACTAACAATTTTAAAGTTAGAGTTAATGATAAAAAACAATAATAAATACAGACAATTAAATAATTAAAGAGTAAGAGAGAAATTGAATTTGGGCCTCCCTTTGGGCCAATTTCGCTGCAAGTTTTTGGGGTTTAACTTAATCCCGTTTTTGTATACACCGATTGTATATCAGTGTATATGATCACATATATCAGCTCTTTTCATGTATCTCTTGCTTCCAAACACCTGTGTTTCGCCTCCACCCTGTGTTTTTTTGTTTTGGGCCTGTATATCAGGGTATACTTGTGTATACAACATGTATACGACCCATTTTTCGGCTCTAAATATCCGCGTTTTCTGTTTTCCAGCCTTGTGCTTCGATTTTCTTTGCCCGGCTGACTTGGACTATGAAGAAAAAAATAAATTGAGCCTTTATCCCAACGAGGAGATGCAAGGAGAGGACATAGGAGTTTATGTTGAACTTCGAGCAAATTTCACATGTAACAAAACGGAGGTAAGGATTAATATTTATGCATACATAAATAAGTCAATTGCGACATGAAGTTTCAACAACATATAACTTATCATTTAGACAACCAACTACCAAAGAGATATGTGTCATGCTTTAAACAAATAATAGGCAACCATTAGTAGTATTGGTGAACATTAATTTTCAAATAATGAAGAATGTGAGGTAGTAAAATGGCCTAAACAATGATGTGTTCATAATGGAAAACATATATTTTTAACGATGCTGCACATTTGACCGACACACCTCACACAATATTCAAAATTAAAACCATCTGTAAAAGCCTAAAAATGCCAACTAATCGCACCAAAGAATTAAAAAAATTAGGATGATGAAGGCACTTAGCAGACTCAATTAGTTTAAACATAAGAAGAGAAAAGGCTCTATTCCAATATTAAATATAACAATACTACTACACAAACTAACAAGTTGCAAGCACAAATACACACAGACAAACACAATATCCATAGGAAAGGGCATTTGTTGAGCAGTAGCACTTAACACAGTGAACGAAAATGCTAAGCAACATGGGAACTGTCCTTATTAATAGTGTACGACACTTAAACCATATATTCAACAAACTCAAACTAAAACAAGGTCTAGGTTCTAATAAAATAAACAACAATATGGCTTAACACGTGATCTGTAAGATCTCACTTGCACGCTGCCAGAAATCAACTAAGCATAAGCTCATTCTTTATCATAGTAGACTAGTACAAATATTATATAACATATAACCAAACCACTAGCAATTGACCTTAAACTAAAGAAAAATCAGCACGCTATACACATGAAAAATCAACACCAATAAATTCATGCTCCAAGGAATCTTAAGAGACAAAACTTAACTTTAACAAAACTAAGTATTAGGCAGAAAGATGGCACAAATTTGTTCAAAATGGGTCATGTTAGGCAATAATGAGACAGTAATGAGATCAGAGGAGTA
Organism: Solanum chiquidenum; assembly: GCA_029582725.1. Lineage (NCBI taxonomy): Eukaryota > Viridiplantae > Streptophyta > Magnoliopsida > Solanales > Solanaceae > Solanum > Solanum chiquidenum. Next base: position 2,349 of record JAJOOS010034797.1, on the reverse strand, counting down.
GAGAAATGAAGTTGTCGGGATAAGAACAATGAAATAACATCATATACTATCTCTACTTCAGTTAATCCCTAAAATTCTTACTTCTATCCAAATATGATGCCAACTAGTACCAGAGAGAGTACTTGAAACAACCCAGGATATAGATAACATGCAACAATACAACTATTACTAATCAACTTAAATAAATAATATTCTTAACACTCCGATCATGACCATTAGGAGAAAAGTAACCAAGTTAGGACTTAACTGATCATTATCTAATCTTAGACAATATCCTTTAACCAAAATGAACTCACATGCTAAGTATATGGACATACTAGAAAGAACACTAACAGAGATCATTAAGCGTAAGCATAATGAAGCAAGAAGAAGTTTTTATTTATAATAATTTATGATGCGAATATCAATAGAAAGCAGTTCGTCTAAATTTAGAGAACATATCCATAAACAAAGAAAAATTCTTGACACATTAATGACGTCCTCTCAAGAGTGAACTACAGTTCCATTTTCCAAACACCCGAAAACTTCGAACCAAAACTTTTCAAGAAAAGAAAGCCAACCGATGGATGTCTAAAGAACAAATAGATGTATTACTAATGAAGTATATGATACTCTGAAGGCATTCAAGTGATACATGAATTAGGACACTATAGAGTGTAAGTAAAATCTGAACTAAGACAACAATGACCATGAAACCAAAGTCACAAATAAACATTTTTATTTAAGCAGAGGATAAGATTTCATCAGTAATTACTCCAGTAGTATCACATAGGCTGAAACCTTGAAGCATGGAACTAAGCAGATTTATAAATTTTGCAATAATAAAGTTTTTTTTTGGCAAAGCTCAGCATTTCCAGCCTTTAGAATAGTGACGATATTAGAAGGGAATTTCAAACCGTCGTCAACTTATTCGAGACTAAAATAAAAATATCAATACGAGTGACCATTCTTTCAAAGTTAAATAGCAATAAACCTTATCGGAACTAAACAACCCCTCTTATATACGACTTACACACAAGAAAAATCAGCCAACATGTACTTACAGAAACTGTTCATATAGCAGGAAAATCAACCCAACAAAATTTCCAATAGATTAAAACGATGCAAGATTTTGAATGGATTAAGCACTAAAAAAAGAAACTGGAATCGATCACTACAGAAGAAATAAAACAAAATAAAATAATATGACTAAACCTATAAGCGAAGCAATATATACATCACGATTTAGAGGGAATTTTACCTTTTGGAGGACAGCGAACTAGGACGAACGAGCTGTGGAGGGCAGTGATTCTTCCACCGAGACACGACCACAAGAAACTCGAACGAACAAGAAAAAAAATTAGCGAGAGCCAAGACTGATTTAAACATCTTTAAAGATTTTTGGTTTAGATATATTTCTTCCTCTCAACACTTATATAACTCTTAATATTTTCTCCCCCCTCTAATCAAGAACAAGAAGAGGGTATTTATAGAAAGGGAATTGGGGTCAGAATTGGGGGAAAAGGGTAGAATAGGAATTCGAGTTCAACCTCCAATTTAAAATTTTCCTCCAAGGATGGGAAAGGTTGTTCTCGGTATAATATTTCAATGAAAATCCCATGAAATCCGGATGAAAAGATGAGGGTGGATGGCTTGACAGGCTGCTGTTGCAGGACACAACTGCAGGTCTGTTCCTGCTGTTCCATCGATGAAGACGATGGCAGCTTTCCATCTACTTTGACGTGTGAAGGAGAAGAAGTCGCGTATGGGTCGTCTGGGTGTTGCGTGTGCTGTTGCGGTGAGCTGTGTTGCTGTTGTATTATTGTTGCTGTAATATTCTGGAAATAGAACGCTTCTGGGTCTCTCTTTTAGCTACTGGAATGGGTCGGGTCGGGGGTCGTTTTGGTGGGCTGGAAAATTAGGAGCAGAGGAAATGGGCTGGAAAATGGGAATAATGGTGTGGGCTATTAGAAAAAGGCTTCGGCCGCTGAAAATTAAAGAAAATGGCCCAAAATTGGTCTGTCCCAAATGGGTTTGGGGTGAGGAAATTAATGAGGAATTGACACAGACATACAACTATTATATATAATTGACAATATATAGCCCAATATTAATTAGCAATTAATAGCCTAAAACAAAATTAGCACGTATTAGCCTAAAAGAAATAAAACCAACTTTTTATAGTTTTTTTCTTTTTATCATGTGTAACCAACCTGCATTAATTAAGGAGATGTGGGATTATTTTTTCTTCCTACTTTTTAACTCCTATAATTAAGGAAGTTAGCTTTTCAATTTCTTTAAATTCTTAAACTCAACTTTATTTAACCATCCATTTAAAAAAAATAGTAACACAATTTACAGAAACATAAA
>JAJOOS010034796.1:0-15361 GCA_029582725.1 Solanum chiquidenum | reverse complement strand
AAAAAAAAATTGTAATTGCGTAATTGAACAATTCTCACAATCAGCCTTGTTTTGAGAAAAAGAATAGAAAACTTACAAAATTCGTAGTTTAAAAATGTGAGAGAACTCCTCTATTTATAGACAACAATAGTATGAAAAGGTCTTTATTCTGCCTTATCAGATAAGCCACAACCCTTTAGAAAAATCACAATCATTCGAAAAAGTCACAACTCTTTAAGAAAGTCACAATCCTTCGAAGAAGTCACTATCCATCAATGTGAAAAAGTGTCAGTTTTTAATATAATATAGAACAATTAAATTGATAAATATAATATGATATAACATATATACTAAATTGGGTATTTTATGTTTGGGGTATTACAATAATTTTACATTCAAGTTATGGAGTTCGTGCTTTTAAGGTAGTATAGATATAGAGTTCGTGCTTTTAAGGTAGTATAGATAATGTCACAAACTGTAATATTATTTTGGCATACATCCGTCAATAAATTCCTCGTGTTACATGCATAAGGTGAGAATTGTCAATATTATATCAATTTTATTATAATTTTATGAGTATATCAAAATAAGTTAGTTAAGAATATTATTAAATTTTAATATAATAAAAAAAATATGTATCAAATGTACACACTCCTCATTGACATAAATTCATTATCACATCATAAATATACTATAAATAGTATATATTGATACATCATATAACACAAGCAAAATATACTTTTAAATTCATTGAATTTGAATATCTTTAGTTGTAAATTATCTGAAATACTTAGGTGAGTTTCTCACTATTAAAAACATGATTTAATAATTATTATTTAAATTAGTTATTGAGTATACATGCAAATACTCAAGGTTAAAAGTATATAATTATTAATCTTATGGATACTTATCCAAAGAAATTATATATATGTTGGTTCTTTTTCTTAGCTATCTCTTCTATATAATTATTTAGAGAACAATCCTATATTTTCAAGAGTCTAAAATTATTATATAACATTTGTTTACACGTTCCAGAAAAGTAAAACAAAAAACATTTAAACATAATGTATTCAATTGAAATCTACCTCAATTGAAGACTTTAAAGTAAAATTAATGGGGATATTGATAAATTAGATCTATTTTTTTTTCATTTGCTATATAACCATCTAAATAAAAATGATCCCAGGATAAATTCAAAAAATCTTAAGTATCTAATTAACAATTTTGATCTTTTAAATTGATCAAAATTTAATACTCTTAATCTCCGTCAAATATCATCAAACTTTGTCTAATAAATTTGACAAAATTATAATTATTTTATTTTTAGTAAGAACTCATATTTTAAGATGTAGTTTTTGCAATTTTTTTGCAATTTTTGATCTAGCGTTTAGTGCAACATTTAAGGTATTATTAAATATATACTATATATATTATATATATTCTATCTTTTAGTTTTTAGTGTAGCTCTTTGTGTCGTATATTTTTTTTAAAAAAAGTGATTAAGATTTTATTGATTTTTCTTGGGTCAAATTTATATAATGAATATAAATATATTAAATAAGAAGTAGTATTAATTTTTTGATAAATTTAAAGGATCTCATTTATATATTTAAGGAACAAAAAAACAAAATTGGTGATTATTAATAAATAAACCTAACTTGAAACACCATTTTTGTCATTTTCTCCTCTTTTGGCACAATTCGTTCACCGTCTCCGGCAGAGTGCACATTGAGAGAGTTTACCGTCTCCGGCGATGTCGGAAATCGAAACGGCCGACGAACTTCAGCGCAGGGAGTTTGAAGAAGCTCTAGAAGTCAAATCCCTCCGTCGTATCATCAGCGCCTACCTCAAGTACACACACATTCTCTTCAATTCCTCACCCCATTTCCCCCAATTCTACAGTTAGTTGTATTAATTTATTCATAAATTTTAATAATCATCAAGCTTCCAATCGTTTTTCCTCCTTTTCCCATGTGCATTAACTTATTATAGTGTAAATTAATCTTATTGTTCAATGCTGGAACTATACGGACCTGATACAGAGGAGATGGTTCACGTAGTAATCTTACTTATTAATTTGCTCTTGTATAACACTAAGCCTCAGTAGTTCGTAAACCTATGTCTCTTTGGTTGCATTTGGTTTGGTAACAGTAGATAAATACGACTTAACAAAGTTTATCCACTTGGAATAATACTATTTTAAAATATATATTCTGATTACTTGTGTGACTTTCTGTACAGTTATCCTGAAGCTGCAGAAGAGGATGTGAAAAGATGGGAAAGGTCTCTTACAAAACTACCGCCGCATCATAAGGTATTCGTTGTCCCTGATAGATGTTTTAGTGCATGATACTTTCATTTCTGTAGTAACCTTATGATACTTGTGCTATGTGCTCTGCAGGCCCTATTGTCTCACCTTCCGTCGAAGTTTCAGAAACTGAGATGGTACATTTATATGATCAACTGATTATACTGCTAATTAGGATTAGTTGGAACTTTATATGCAATGAACTTGATTCCATTTCCTTCCAAACATTTGAAAAATTTGTGCTTGCCGAACTCCTCGAATCTTCTATTATTATTGCAAAATTTGTGATGAAATGTAACCTAACATAGCTAACCTGTTTTAGCTGTGAGACTAGCTATGCATATAGCTGTTGATGATGTAAGCAGAACTACTTCCTAGAAATGTAATTTTCCATGTCTTTCAGAGAAACCTTTTCCCCAAAGACTTGGGCAATCCTCACCCTACAAGCTAGTTTTTTGGGGTTGAGTTAGGCTCAAAATCGATTCCTTAACATGGTGTTAGGGCCAAACCCATCTCAATTCTTTGTTCACCGATGTTGGGCCCCTATATTATATTGTCCATGCTCCAGTCAACGTGGTTTGAGCGTTGGGGAGTGTTAAGAGTCCCACTTTGGATATGGGATGGGTAATTGATCTTCTTATATGGACTTGAACAATTCTCACCCTATGAACTTACTTTTGGGGTTGAGTTAGGCCCAAGATCCATTTCTTAACCAACATGAAATAAGGATATACTACAAACCATTCTTATTTTAGAAAAGAGCCAAAGAGTGAAATTATTTGACCACATACTCTAGTTATATGACTCAATTTAAGTTCAACCCTATTAAATTTTATGCTACTGCACTCCATAAACCATGAATCTGACAATCTGATCACATAGTATGAGCATGTTAGTGGTGTGGGGCAGAGAAGTTAGCAAGAATTTTGTCATCCTACTTAAAAATAGTTGGGGTTTGTTGATGGAAAGTCAGTTTTCTGATGCTCTCAAAAGCCATGCTGGCTCTTTCTTTTTCATTTTGATGACAGTGTCTGGATTTATTTGCATTCACCTTACTAGTGCAATGAACCTCCTATTCCCCTCAAGCATAAGTATGGGGTAAACCTGCTCACTAGGGCAATAGTAGATGGACTGACACTCCGTGTTCCAGTTGGAGTTTGAACCTGGGATGTTATAACACTAATGCCTCAACCACCAAGTCATCCCACCGGGGACAAACCATGTCTACATTTAAATGTGCATGTGTGCCAAGAATCCTTTGCATTTCAGCTAAATTTTGTTCTCACTTTTCTAATATATTATTATCATATGGTCCTACACCAACAACTTTGTCTTCTAATATGTAAGAATTGCAATGGTCGAAACACTTCCTAACTTTCTATATGTCTTTTTGTGATCCAAACCAATCATTCTTTCTGTGGTGCAGGTGCATCACTGAAAATTCATATTTCATATTTGAGATGCTAAAGGTGATGAGAGGCTCTTTAACATCTTTTTTCTTGTATCCATTTGTTATTTCCATCCTATTGGGGTATCATTAATTTCTGCCATTTCATGGGCTTAAACGTAGAAAGACCAGCTTGGTTGTATAATACAATAAGTTGAGGTCCAATTGTTAACTTGCAGATGTTTGAGCCCCCTCTTGATATGAGTCAGGATGTTGATATTCGTGAAAACCAACATCTAGATGATGTGTCAGGTAGTCATCACTTTTCTAGATCAAGGAACCTTTGCTTATGTGAGTCAACGTCAACTAGTGGTGGAGTAGATTGCCACTGCTTTGCTGAACCGAGCTCTAAAGAGACCTGCAATGGGAAGTACCTGGCACCATTTAATAAGGTCTCCTTACTTCTATGAAGTTGTTTGAAGTTTCTGATATCTGGTGATTACCTTGTTTCTTTTATTTTAATTTTACTATGGAGTTGACCTTTGTAGATGACAACAGGAGCAAAAGGTTGATGATTGTAAGAGCCTTCCAGACCAGGACACGTTATATGCTTCTGCTTGTTGCAATGGAAAGGTAAAGCACCTACCTGAAACTTCCAATCCCCCCCCCCCCCCACACACACATACAAAAAAAATGCACATACACCCTGAACACCTCTAAGGAAGGTTGAAATTTCATATGTAAAGCTTTCCTGCCACTTGGTCATTAAAGAAAGAGGGCTCAAAGATATGTTATCTATGAGTTTTGAGTAGGAGAATTACGCCAGGTAGGACCTTATAAAAAACCCAGGTGGGTGATAAAAAGAATAAAAATGTAATCACAAAACATGGCATATCTGTAGTTTACTGGGGACATGACCCTAGAATCTAGATAAGAGGATATGGAGGTCGAGGAATAGGGTAGAGGATTAGTAGGTAGTCGAGTGTTGTCTAGTTTTCAGTATTAATATTATTATTATTACTCGCCTATTATCTTATTCTTCAATTTTATCATTACCTATTATTTTCTTTGCTTAGGCTATCGTTTTATTTGTTGTTGCTAGTGTTCTTTTATCCTTTGTTTTCATCATGATTTCTTCACTACTGTATTTCCTTTTCATACATGCTTAGAAATGCTTTACTTGAGCCAAAAGTATATTGGAAACAACCTCTCTACCTTCACAATGTAGGGGTAAGGTCAAAGTACACACCATCCTCCCTAAACCCCATTTATATGATTACACCGAATACGTTGTTGTTGTAACCACAATGGTCAATCCGTTCCCTCTTTTTTAATGAGAGGGGATGGTTGTCTAGTGCTAACTAGATAATTGTAATGAATGGAACTTTCTATCCTCGATGGACTATAGGAATCAACATAAATAAGTACAAAATCCTTTCAAGTGAAGAAAATCATCACAGGAGTTGTGTGATACGAAAGCTCTCGATCTCGATTAGCATCAGTTAGTTAAATAGACACAATAAGTGGTCATTTGGTAGCTGGATAGAGTTATCGAAGTATTAGTAATATGAGGATTAGTTATGAGTGAATCTATGCATTATTTTATGCATGTATTAGTTATGCACGGATTAGTTATTTCACATTTTATCCTGCATAAAATAATACATAGATTTCCTCACAACTTATACATATATTAATTATGTGGGTTTTTAAATTGTCAACCAAACATCATATTAATTTAATACATGTATAACTTATTTCCTATCTATCTACCAAACTTCACTTTGTATAAGTTATACGGAAATTAATACATGGATAACTTGTTTCTTATCCAGCTACCAAATGACCCCTAATTGATCTGAGTGGTTTCTTGGGAAAAGACCCACACCATAAGAAGTAGGTACTCATACATAGTTTGTAAAGGTTCTGAATTGATGTTTGGTAATTTGATTGGAAAGACTAAGTACCATTATTGTTCTCTTTCTTATTGCACATGATGAACCACCTAAAGGAGAAAGGAACGGTATTATCCCCCTTTCCTCTCTCTTGTATAACTTTGTCCTTTGGCTTCCTTCTAATGACGACCTACTCTTGAGGTAGTTAATTTGATATGCCAATACTTATTTCCTTACCATCTGCGGTTTCAGGTATCCTCATCACTTCCGGAATGGTTGGACCCATCTTTGCAGCTGCATGTTCCACTGGTTGATGTGGATAAGGTATCTTGTTGTTTTTTTGTAGTGCTGTTTGAAATGTTAAGTACCTGTCCCAGAGGGTGCATACAGGAGAGTGAGCTATTAAACTGGTTATATTTACTGCAGTAAAGCTGCACCTAGCCCGGATGGCAGTCTCTCTCCCCCTCTCCCCCCACTTTTTTTTTTTAAAGAAAAGTTGTGTGGAATATTTCCTGTTTCTGCTTGTTTCAGGAAAGTTGGTTCATCATGTGGGAGTTAGAATTAATTCTTGTGTATCTACTTCTAGCCATGTGGGGAGGAAAGAAACATCTCTTCTCAGCTACAAAATTTATTTTGTACACGTCGTACCCAAAAAAGTCAGAGTAATTAGAAATCAGTGAAATTCCATTCTCATGTCAGGATGTACTCTAAATATGTTATATAATTTTTGTTAAAATTATTATTGGAAGGAATCCCTAATGGAGTGGAATGGATATAGAGGATTCATATTTCTGTCAACTAGATTAGTATTGAGGCAAAATTGCTCTGTTGATCATTGTTTTAGCTAAATTGTCTTTTTCTTTGTTGTGTGCTTTTTGAATAGTTTGTTTATTTTTTGTTCCAGGTTCGTTGTATCATCAGAAACATTGTAAGAGATTGGGCCAACGAGGTAGACATAGTTCTTTATTGGCTTATACTTTCTGTCAAGTAAACTATCTAAGAAAATGAAGATCAATGCTATTTCGTCTTTGTTGTACAGGGTCAAAAAGAACGAGATCAGTGTTATAGGCCCATTCTGGAAGAGCTTGAACGCCTATTTCCTAATCGATCAAATGAAAAGTTCGTCACTTCCTTTTGCAGTTTCGATTGCCTTTACTCTTAGGCTATGCGTTATTTTTGTTGTCAACTGGAAAATACTAAAATCTTAGTTCTTCTTGAGTAGTCCTCCAGCCTGTTTGGTTCCTGGCGCTGGACTTGGAAGACTTGCACTAGAAATTTCATGTCTTGGTAGGTTAGCCTAGAGTTGGTATCTTTCCATAGTCTGGTTAAGAGCCTTGTTTAACCAATATTGAACCTTGAAAACAGGTTTTGCTAGCCAAGGAAACGAATTCTCATACTACATGATGATCTGCTCCAGTTTTATTCTTAATCAGTAAGTTTTTAGGTCAGCCATTTCCTAAAGAATGTAGATCTGTGGTTCTGACCTTGCTACCTTTGTTACATCTATAGTACTCAAGCTGCTGGTGAATGGACAATCTTTCCGTGGATACACAGCAATTGCAATTCGGTGTCAGACAATGATCAGCTTCGTCCCGTCTCTGTTCCAGATATTCATCCAGCTAGGTATCCATCAACTTGTGTATAGCATCTTGTGTGTTCTACTGCTCTCATCATATCATGCTTATCAAATGAATTTCTCCTTTATTGGTAATGATTTGAAGACTTCACATAACCATTGTGGGTTCAACTTGTGAAATTATCTGATATTGGATATTATTAGATCTGTGAATGTGGTGGCATGGTGAAGGCTAACTAATGACACCATTTTTAGTGGTCTGTATTGCAAATAGCAGGATGACAATAATATGCTGCAATAAAGTCGAGATTAGATTTTGGTTTTGTTTCACGTGAGTTTTAAGTTTCAAAATTTTGAGGCATAGCAGGGTCCAAACTGGAATATTTAGGAGCTAGAATAGATTCCCCCTCACCCCACCCTCCATCTCCTTTTAATTTTTCTTAAGTAGTTAAATGAATTCTATGAGTCAATGTCTCTGCATTTAGTTGGTTATTGTAGCTTTCTTCTATAAACAATGCAAGTATGAGGTGTTAATGGTTCTCAACAGAAAGAAAAACATCTGTATGAGAAATGCTCCCAGGCCCAAATCCGGAGGTAGGTCTTAAGAAATCCTATTCCAACTTCCTCTCTTCTCTAAAAATCTCTCGGATCAACCAAACCAGTTTTCTGATATAACCCAGAACCTTTTTCCAACCTTCTCTCTCCTTAAAAGATTTTTCCCACCACGTCCCCTTTGCCGGAGATTCTGTTTCTAACAAAAAATATCAAACCGACCCTTTACCCATCAGAAAAGACTCCCACCCGATTTCCGCCATAACCCAGAACTCTTCGTTCTAGTTTTCTCTCTCTTCTAGATGTCTCTTGGTCACGACCATCTTCTCCCACTCTGGATCCCCCATTCTCCTAAACCAGTGTCATTCTCTTTTCTTTTTCTCTTCTCCCTTTCTTTTCTCCTTATCCTCTTTTCCAGATGGAGGATTGCATTTATTTTGCAGTTGGTTTAAGTCATTCGATATTGTTAGATCGTCCCATACAACATAGTCATGGTTTGGTTGGACTAAGAGAAGCGAGGATTTCATCAGGGAGTCTCTTTCAACAGAGACACCATGGAGGATTGTCCAGATATTACACGAAGCATTGAGGGTTCAAGGAATTTTGTGAGAAGGTGGAAGAAGAAAGACAACTCTCCCGAGACATTTTGCTCTAGAAATTACAATAGCCTTGGTCAGTACATCAGTATTTTACATTACAGGAAGGAAAAGATCAGTCCTTATCATTCTGGAAGCGGCTTTTAATGCAGGATGGATTCTCTAGATGACAAGGTTGGCAGATTTTTAAGCAGTCAGGGACCTCCAATCAATGCTGTAGGACTAAGATTGAGTTTAACAATGAAAGATTTCCCATATACATAGTCTCTCACAAGCCTTAAATGGTCTAACCAAGAAGTCATTGATGGCAAGACATTGATGAGGGGGGAACCCGAATCCATGAACACCTTGGAGATCCCCATCCTCTCAGCAATCAGGCGATCGTCCAGCTCTAGCAAGCTCATGGCTTGAACATATATGAGATGGGAGATGGCACCTTTCTCTTTGAGTTTGCCTTTTGGGAGTTACTGTTGAACAAATCATGAAGGGGAATGGTGCTGAATTTACCTGTCAAGTTTCACTGGTGGACACCATTGTACCATTGAACAAAATCATGAAGGGCCAATGGCCCAGGAAGAATTTACCCGTCAAGATTCAGTGGTGGACACCATTGTCAGGAGTTGTTGAACACAATGTTACCCAACTCATTGTTTGACCCCAAAGGAGATCGAATAAGCAAAAACTTCCATTTAGACTTTTAATGAGCCACATGAGGCTCCATTTAATGAACAGAACTCCATGGAAATATGGCACCAACAAAGGTTAAGTGCTTTACTTGGTTAGTTGTCAGAAAAGCATGCCTCATTCATGAGAGACTTCAGAGAAGAAAGTTTCACATTGCATCCAGGTGCTTCCTATGCTGTGAGAAAGGAGAGACAGGTAGTCATATCTTTCTTCACTGTAAATTCACCTCTCAGCTATGTCCTTGTTCTCAGCCTAACAGAGATCAAATGGACTATGCCTGAGCATGCATCAGACCTTCTAAGCTGTTGGATTAGGGGAGGGGGTAGTAAGAGTAAGAAGAAATGGTGGAGACTAATTCCGTCATGTATCTGGTGGACAATTTGGAGGGAGAGGAATGGAAGATGTTTTGAAAACAAAGTTAACAGCTTCCAGAAAGTTAAAGGAAACTGTATTGCCGCATTTTATTTTTGGTGTAAAGAAATTTGTATAGAATAAGCTGAACAGCCTTAGGTTCTTTGTAAATAATTTAGGCTGTTCCTAACAACTTTTTGGAGGTCTCCAGCATGTCCTTAATGCTGAGGAATACAACTTTACCAGTTTTTTAAAAAAGAACTCCATGGAAAATAGGTCTGCCTTTCACAGACGTTACTCTCGACTCTGAAAGAAACCACAAAGAAATTCTTAGAAAGCTTTGCAACCTGGGAATCAGCCACCATGAATCAACAAAGCCACATAATCTTCTTCTCTTTGTCATAACCACCAGGAAGCAATAAGGAATCCCAAGAGGCTGAAAAGTCAAAGGATGCTGATGCCATGAGAATTGTTGAGTATAATATGGACCATCAATCCATGCAGAACAAGATGGCACAAATTTGCAACTTATGCAAGTCCAAAAAGCAGTGCCAGTGGTCATGCAGGCACAGGAATCTCTCGAGGCTGAAGTTGGGGCCTCCAATTGGGTGAACTCCTATTCTGGATCTGAGCAACACTTATGGAGCTGCTTTTGAAGGTTGCGAGGAAGAGACACTAGTCTTACCCAGTGAACTTGACGAAAGGAAATAGATCATGGAGAAGCAAGGAGAACACAGTAAAATAAAAGACCAAGGAGCAAGGAGATTGCCAAATATGAATTAAAGAATTTGCAATCAGAACTCAATAAAGAGGTGGAAGGGGTGAGAAGCAAGGGGAAGATTTTAAGCTTGACTTATCAATGAAAGTTAATCTTTTATCTTGGAATGTTAGGGGACGTAATAAATTACCAAAAAGAAATCTTATTACGAATTTGTTTTCAGGAGACCAAAATAGAAAAATAGGGGGATCTTATTACCAAACAATATGAGTATGTAGTGGATGAAATATGGAGTTAAAGAAGTTCAAGGTAACAATGGTGGTATTATTATACTCTTGATTGTAGAGTGTGGATTGGTAATTTAGTTGCTAAAGGCTGTTACTCAATCTCTTATCACTTTACTGAAGTTTCTGGGTCTTTACTTCTGTCGTTTTGCTGCTTCCCCAGCTCTAGAGAACAGGATTCAGCTCTTTGGCAAAGTTCCCAGCTCGAATCTAGCTTTTTGACGTCGTTTACTTTGTGTATTGCTCGATCTCCGATGTCGAAGCGGTAGCTTTCCCATTTGTTTGGTTTTCTAGTGAGATTCTTTTCCTTGTGGTTCAACCCTTTAGGATTAGTAAACCAGTTCATTCTATTCTTCCACTCTTATTCACTAATCCAGGGGTAATGCTATCTTTTCCCTTTACTAGGTTTTTTCCTTCCTCTGCAATTTTCAAATTTCACAACCTTTCTTTCCTCCTCTCCATTACAACAACACCCTCAATAACGTGTAGCTTTCCATGTCCCCTTTATCCAGCCATTAGATCAACATCTTTTGCCAAGAATGTCTATACATATTAGGATACATGACTTACTAATCTAACCCTTACATTGCCAGTTTCTAAAAAAAAGTTATTCCTCATCACCTGTCCCCAGAAACTCACACCATTCTCATCATTCACTCTAAATGGTATGTTCCCATTGGACTCTTCTTATCCTTTCAAGATATTCCTCCATAGCTCGCATCCGTAAAGAGTGGGGTACTTTTAATCCTCCACCCCTTTCAAAACCCCATACACCTCCCTCCAAAAAATGTTCAGCTTTACCCCAAATCTTCGTAACCACTTTCTCAATAGTGCCATGTTAAAAACCCTTAGATCCTTAAGTGGAACTCCAACCAACACTTTAACGCAGTGATAGTGCTCCCAAGTCCAAATTATCGAGTGAAACTTTCTTTCCCTACTTGATCTGTTTCACAGAAAATTCCTCTGAACTCTTTCCAACTTCCCTGAAACAGTGACAAGAGTGTGTAACAAGGACATGAAATATGTGAGAATGCTTAACAATGTGCTATTAATTAACACTTCCTTTCCCCCTTAGGATTGACCTTCATGGCGGGTGTTCCAGTGTCAAAGAGTTCGGAAAGAAGGTCGATGAAGAACAATAGACAAAGACAAAGACAAAGGAAGGAAGAGATGGAGCTGACCTCGCTGCCAATCTGGAAGCCTCTTTGTTGTACTAGAGTAAATGATTTAGTTCAAGCATAACTTTGTTGTGCAAAGCGCAGGATTAGGTTGGAGGAAGTGCTATAAGTGTAAAGGAGTTAGTTATTAGAAAAACCTCTGATCCGAAATGATGCATATTCTCAAAAGAAAAATAAAAATTAGTCTTTGTTTGCACATATTTTGCAATTTTAAGTCCCCCTTAGTGAAACTCCTACTGAAGTTGACTAGATCTTATGATGTCATCATTTAATTCCATATCTCAAGTCTTCTTCTTGGTTTTCATAAAGTAAAATTTTGCTTGGTATATCGTTGCTAGATGCAGTAAGTTGAATTACGCTGTGTGTGAGAATAGTCTATATTATATGCATCTCATTCTGTGAACCCGGCCGTTCATTTTTTAGTTCTGCAATTCACTCAATGGTTTGTATCACTTGGCTTGCTTCTAAATGGCCCATTTCTGATCAATTACTTTGGAAACAGTGCAGGTATTACTGAAGGTTTTTCCATGTGTGGTGGTGATTTTGTTGAGGTTTATAGTGATCCAAGCCAAGCAGGTATGGTAGCTTGATGGCATTTTCTTGTCTGAGGAGATAGAAAATATCCGGAGGAACATCCAGTGATGTTTTATGTAGAAATATATACGAATATGTACATTAGATTCAGGACCTTAAACAAAATATCTAATGCTTCTTATACTGACCTAGGTTATATTTTAGCTCGTACAAGGATAATGTATTTTGATATTTCATCTATACCTTGTGGAAATGAGAGCTGCAATTGGGTTATATGTGTACCTGCATCTTAATGGGCCCTAAAGTTAAGTTTTGTCCTCATCTTTCAGCTCATTAGAAGCACTCATGTTGACTGTTCATGACCTTTTGTCTTATGCTAAATATAATTAGTTGCGAAAATAATATGCTTTTTCTTTCTTTTGTAGGCATGCATTTCTTAAGATTGATCACCATAAACTCAGCTATCTAGTAAAATTATCCTGCATCTATTTGGTTTTTTTCTTGGTTGTGTGTGTGTGAAGGGGGGGAGGCTGCATGACTGGTTCAAATGCAATTTGTTAAGTTCTCATCATGTGTCGTTTGCAGATATTCTAGTCATTGTTATTCATTAAATCGTAACTTTTTTTTTATGATAGAAGCTATCCTCATCAGATATTAATGTGCAGGAGTTTGGGATGCAGTTGTCACTTGTTTCTTCCTAGACACTGCCCATAACATTGTGGAGTATATTGAGATTATCTCAAAAGTCCTCAAAGATGGTGGAGTAAGTAATATTGCTAAGCTTAACATATTTTTCAAAAAAAAATTGATCATTTGGTTCATCTTTTTGTGTATTTATTTTATGATGCATGATCTGCTTGCCTTGCAGGTCTGGATAAACCTGGGGCCCTTGCTTTATCATTTTGCAGATATGTATAGTCCAGAAGACGTAAGCTCTCTCTCTCTATATAAAACCAAAAGTAGCTGCACATTTTGTATTTAATATGGATGATATACTTGCTTTACTGCTCCTTCTCCCCCACCCTAAAAAATCCAGGAAATGTCTATTGATCTGAGCTTGGAGGATGTGAAAAGGGTCGCTCTTCATTATGGATTTATATTTGAGGTATCCTCAGATTCATCTGATTGTTGCCATGGCTTGCACCATATATTTGTTGGGATTGAGTGCTTCATTTGCTTATGCAGAACGAATCAACTATTGAGACAACATATACTACAAATGTTAGGTCAATGATGCAAGTAAGTTTAACATCTTTTTGTAGCTAGGCGGTATTCATACTCATTTTCTCCTGTTAAGATTAAATCATGTTCCATGTCCAAGTTTGAGGTCCAATAGAGTCTATCGAACAAATACCACAAAATCTATGGACCAACACACACCGAAAAGCCTGAAAATCATGAGTTCCTGTTTTTTTGACCCCGCAACTCCCAAAAAAAAAAACTTCAGTAACTAAATCCAATGCATACTGGTCACTCGGCCTTTTCGGCCTGACCAGAGGTAGTTTGGGTCGCAATGAAGTCGGTCGAATAAATTTAGAATTCTTAATTATGGTGGCATGATCATTAAGAGTATTTTATGTTATATTTGCAATGATTCTTTCATCCTTCAACAATAACATGATCATAGAGTTTTCTGCATAATCTCTTGACTATCTACAATGTTGATTGAGTACCTTAGTTAGAAATCATTCTATAAGCAGGTGTCTTCCCCCCCTATTGAGTGGGGATGGATTGGTTCATATTATTATTATTATAATGTTGATACGATGTTTGACTGGATTTGTTTTTGGGTTTGGTGGGGGGCAGGATCAAGGGACAAAATAATTGACAAATTTATCTTGTATTAATCAGACAATCAAACAATTGAGTATCAATTCCAAACAGTTGTTATGGGCTTCCAGCACTAAGCGCAATTGAAGCACAGGGTTTAATGAATGAAGGTGAAAATGAAGAAAACTAATAAGTAACTATTTCTTAAAGTTAAAAACTATACATGTATTTAAGAATAATTACTAAGAAAACAAACAACAATTTTATGGATAAAAGGAGTATAAAATATTATATTTAAGTGAATAGTTGTAGTTTAGTGCTGTCTTTTCAAGATAACAGTCATCGGTGATGTGAAGTGTTGCCTAAGCCAGGTGAAGTGCTCAACCTGTTTTGCACCTACCTTTTCAAGTTTAAGTGTCCATCAAAAGATGCTTTGGTTACACTGATATCCATTCAAGGAAAAGATTTACTAGTTACAAACTATTTTTTTTTAATAAAGGTAACATTACTTCTATAAATCCACAGGTATACTACACCAACAGGTATAGTTCCCCCAACAAAAGTATTACAACTTACATCTTGTGGTACGAGTTATCTTTACAAAAAGTCTAAAACATAAAAAACGTCTTCTGTTTGAGCTAATAGTGTTTGCTCACACCAAAAATAAATAGGCCTAAGCAATTCATCTTAAGAATCTGTAAGCTGCTTTGTACTCCTTCAAAACACCTCTTATTCCTCTCAATCCAGATTGACCACCATATACAAGCCGGAACAATCTTCCATCTCTCCTCCTCCTTACTTACCATGCCATCCTTATTCCAGCATCTTAGGACACCCGCTATGCTTCCAGGTTTCACCCATCTGATCCCTTTTAGGCATATAAACATCCTCCATAGTTGGTTTGTCCACTTGCAATGCAAAAAAAGATGGTTGATTGTCTCAGGTTGTTCCCCACATAGAAAACACTCAGCGACTAATTGATGACCCCTTTTACTTAGGTTTTCCTGTGTCAGGATTACCTCTTTTGCCAAAAGCCAGGTGAAACAATTAACTTTGTAAGGAATCTTTGGCTTCCAAAGCATCTTCCAAGGCCAATCTCTTTCCTTCACCACTGCTGAATTCAGCTCCTTGTATGCTGAGTTGACAGAGAACTTCCCATTCTTGTCTTTGCTCCATTCCAGTCTGTAAATGTTGGTGTTAACAGCTAAAGAAATACATACGACAGAAGAAGAAAAAGAGATATCTTATTAAGCTGAAAGAAGAAATATTTAAATAGAAGGAACTCCTAACAATCTGCAGTAAAATAATGCAGTAACTGAAAAACAGAATCTTCCTATTAACTAGGCACTAAGTCTACCAACAACTCTACATGCCTAAAGACTAGGAAACTCACAACTGAAAGACTAAAACAGAAAATATCTATCTTCTGAAAACAGAAAACACATCAGCAGCCATGTCATTATGCCAACTCAACATCAATTAACAGCTCATGAGGCAGATTTCAACACTCCTCCTTGCATCAAGAGCTGCAAATTCCAAGTTCCTTTCT
>JAJOOS010034795.1:0-14899 GCA_029582725.1 Solanum chiquidenum | reverse complement strand
AAAGAATCAAGAACTTTCATGCTTTATGCATCATATATTGGTTACAAAACATATGATTGTTCCTCAGTGTGTTCATGTGCTTTTTCTTGATTTCAATGGAACTGACGTCGAAATTTCAATAAAATTTTCAAATCATACAAAGATTTCACCGATTCAAAATAAACAACAACAAAAAAATACCTGATGTCGAAATTTTTGATATTCAATGGAACTGACGAAATTATAGACGTGGAATTCGAAAACATCCGCTTTAAGAATATGTCGATTTCGATTTGAAGAAGCTAGCAATATTATCAATTGGTTGATTAGGAAGACAAAACGTTTTTTGCAATTTTTTTTTTAAAATTATTAAGAACGGAAGAGCAAAAAAACGCTCCACAGAAATAATGGCAACATCCCCGCCTGTTAAAAACGTAACTGAATAAGTTTTAAAATTGTTTTTTCCTTATTTGATGTTTTATGTTCAATGTTTTTCCTTATTTTATTATTAAGTATTTGTATTCTTTAAAATTAATCAAAATAAAATAAATACATAACTCATCCTTTTAACAAACTAAAATATTGTCATTTTTAATAAATAGGTAAAATGTTGCTAAGGAGTCTCACTAAAGGCTAAAATATTGTTGTTTTGCTAATTTTCCCATAATAAATTTTATGTTAGTGAGAATAATCAGTATATGAGATATAAATGTTTTACAAAGTAATGATATGAATTATAAATTTTATTAACATATGAAATAAATTGTTAGTAAATATAAATGTGGGGTTATTTTTATAAAATATAAACTTGTGAGTCAACTTTTGTATGTGAAAAATCTCAAATCGTGATTTGAAATTCTCAAATCATGATTTTAGAGAATTTGTATCGAATTTCGGGTTTTTAAAATATTAAGCCAAACCATTTGTGTCAAATTTTTAAATTTATAAACCAAACTAATTTTTCTTTGGGGTTTTTCAGTAAAGTATTCATTACAAAAATATAATTAATTTGCGCTCCAAATATTTCTTTAGTCCTACCAAAATATAAATATCTAAGGTGTTTCTTCCGGAAAAAACACAAAATATGAGATGACTGATGAGACTAAAATATTCAACAAAAAATAATAATAAAATCACAAAATATGAGATGACTGATGAGACTAAAATATTCAACAAAAAATAATAATAAAATCACAAAAAATAAATATTGTACAAATTAATAAGTCACAATTAAAATGATCATAATTTAAAAGTACTAAATCATGCTAAAAATAAGTCTAATAAGTATTAATTACATGATTAAACAATAAAGAAAAATTAAAATTAGGTTATGTATTTTAAATGTCTAAACCAATGTAAAACTAAAGAACAAATATTCAATATTATTGTCATTCTTAGTGTTGAATTAATTATTTTTTTGTTAGCATTAGTATTGATTTGAGCTTTATCAGAGCTACTAATATCCATGGACTATAACATTTATTGGATCATTCAAAATTCTTGAAATAATATGTTAAAAGTTAAAAATTATGAAAAAGTATAAGAAATATTTAGAAATTATCTCAAAGTAAATACTTTTATGTATACAATTAATTTTAAACATTATATATATAATATTGTGTTGTTTTGGTCGCGAATTGATTTTTTTAGTTAAAATCAAATCTAGTTATTTTAAACTTACCTTATTTTGTTTCATTGAGTGTCTGTTACTTCTCACCAGCAAAGGTACATGATAACGATGTGACAAAAGAACGTTATACGATATTCCGGTCTCCTCCATTTTGGATTCGATAAAGAACCATCCAGGAAATAATAGCAAGTATTGCTACATACATCTTAGGAAATAACAGCTTATATTCGCATTCAATGGTTGTTCTTTGTTTTTCCCTGTGAAGGATGGAGCTATAGCATTAACTCATGGATAAGCCCTAAGATGTCCAGACCTGTACATCTCTTCCACAAAAAACCTTGAGTACTAGAGGGTATCTATTTCTTTAAACCTTGAGTACA
This sequence comes from Solanum chiquidenum, assembly GCA_029582725.1. NCBI lineage: Eukaryota > Viridiplantae > Streptophyta > Magnoliopsida > Solanales > Solanaceae > Solanum > Solanum chiquidenum. Next base: position 12,910 of record JAJOOS010034795.1, on the reverse strand, counting down.
GGTTTAAAGGAATAAAATACACTGGTGAATATTAGAATCGTTCTATCCTGAGGGATCTATTCCTTTAAACCTTGAGTATTAGATGGAAATAATTTTCTTAAGGGGATATTGTGCATTCAGTGGGCTCAATTTTTTCCTTTCTGTTTCATTCTATTGTTACAGATTCTGTTATGTTTTTTACCGTCATTAATTTATCCTTATGTTATTAATTGTTGTTTTTGAGTACATACTTTAAACTTTGTTGTTTATGTTTCTGCAAAGTTACTGTTAGTACAGATTAAATAACACACATTAATTGTGTATTCACGCAAGTTTCTCTATTGGCGTTGTTGAAGGTACAATAAAAATCCCTTAAAGATCTATACTACCATCTCTTGAAGACAAAATTCAAATTTGGTATGTCATTGTAAGGACATAAAGACCTTAAAAACCTTATTGTACCTTGATGTGCGAGGTGAACCAGCAAAATAAGACAATTATTAATAGACTTTTGACATGGCTTCGAGGATGTTGTGTCAGATGACCTATAGAGGAATATGACTAGACTGGAGCTTCTTTTAATCCCAAAGACATAGATAACTACATAATAAGTTAATTGTTCATAGTCAATATGAAGTATGGATAGATTCTCAAGCTTACTGCAAGTTGTAAATACTTTTCTTGAAGTAATAAATGTGTTTCTCGACACTGCGATTGGCATAGAAGTGTAGTTTCAAATTGAACTACATCACTATGGTATGTTGATTTTTAAAAAACACCAAAACAAACTGAATAGTTTTGTATAATATTTTTCCTTTTCAAGTATATATGATAAGTTGAATTGTTGTCCAATATGATACATTCTTCCTTTAATTTTCCATTTTAATAATTTCTTATGATACATTTAAATTAGGAACTTTAAAATGATATATCTAAAGTAAAAGGTAGGACTGATCTTTCTACATGTTAAATTACAATATTTGTTTACTTTTTTCAACCTTTTAAAATTTATTTATCCCTTCACCAACGATTATGTATTTATTAAGAAAATTTAATATCTTAGGTTGATGTTCATTTGATCCCCCAAAAATATTAAATAGTAACACTTCCTAGAAGCAAAAGGTTAAATTATAAAATTATTAATGTTCGTTACTACGTAAATATTGTATGTAAGACAATATAGTGTTTTAGTTTTAATGACTGATAGGTTTTAACTATTATTTTATAAATTCCGTGATACTGAATTCCCGCGCGAGGTGCGGATAATTTTACTAGTTATATATATATATAATATTGGGGTTTTGTGGTTTCGAATTGACTTTTTTTTAGTTAAAATCAAATCAAATTATATTAGACTTACTTATTTTAGACCACAAATTTTAAAAGACTCTTTTTTTTTCTTCAATTTTATATCAAATCAAACTGTATCACATAAATTGAAACAAATAATAAGGTAAAAGATGTTATACGATTATCCTTGATTAAAATACAATATCATGAGAGAATAAGTCAGCAAATATAGGTCCATGAAATTTTATTTATAAAAAATCCCACTTTTTCCCCTCTACATATTTAACAAGACCCTTTTTGCTTCACAGCCTTTGTCCATTTTCAACTTTAACCTTATCATTCTCTAATTGTAAAACAAGCTTTTGGACCAAGTCACTCACTTGCCTCAATCAACAATATTTCCAAAAGCTTCACATGAAAGTTTTCATTTTTTTTAACTACTATAAATGCCACTTCTTGGCAAATAACTTCAACCAATTCAAATACAAATAACTTTGCCTAAAACTAAAAAAAAAAATGTTTTCCCTTTCAAAAATGCCTTCAACAACATCAGTTCTATCAGCATATACAACTTTAACTGCTTCAGCAATTCTAGTTAGAACTTTAGTCTCTGAAGTTCAAAACATGACAAACCAACTTATACCCAAAAATCTCCAAGACAAAATATTGTCTAAAGTTGGATTCTTTATAGGAAATATTTCTTCCCAAATTACCCTCATCATTGAAGAAAACAATGGTATCACTCCAAATGAAATCTTTGAAGCCTCTAAACTATACTTAGGTACTATAGTCATGTCCCCTTTAGTTCAAAGAGTCAAAATCACCAAAGCAGAGAAAGAAAAGAAATTTGCAATCAACATTAGCAAAGATGAGAAAATCATTGATATATTTGAAGGAGTTGAACTCATTTGGGAGTTGAAAGTTGTGGAGAGTCAGAAGACAAATTGTGATGATGGCTTTTTTTCTTTAGATAAAGTCGAAAAGATATGGTATGAACTCAGTTTTATTAAGAGTTACAAGGAAATGGTGATGAAAACTTATTTGCCATTTGTTCTTGAAAGATCAAAAGCTATAAAAGAGGAAAACAAGGTGATAAAACTTTCTCCACTTGGGAGTTATGGTGGAGAATGTGTGAATCTTGATCATCCATCGACTTTTGATACACTAGCAATGGATCCTGAAGAGAAGAAGAAAGTTATAGATGATTTACAAAGATTTGTTAGGAGAAGAGATTACTATAGAAGAGTTGGCAAGGCATGGAAAAGGGGATATTTGTTGTACGGACCACCAGGAACAGGCAAGTCTAGCTTGATTGCAGCTATGGCTAATTTCTTGAAGTTTGATATATATGATTTGGAACTTTCTAGCATGCGTGGTAACACTGATTTCAGAAGAATGTTAGTCTCTAGCAACAACAAATCAATTATCGTTATTGAAGACATTGATTGCACCATTCAACTACACAACCGTGATGATGATGCACACAATTCCAATGATAGTGAAAGTCAGGTAACCTTAGAATATTACACATTCTTTGCTTTGTTTCTTAGTCGTGTTTAAAAAAGAATGACATAGTTTTCATGGACAGGTTACTCTTTCAGGATTGCTAAACTTCATTGATGGACTATGGTCGAGTTGTGGAGATGAAAGAATAATTGTGTTCACTACCAACTTTAAAGAAAGACTAGACCCTGCATTGATAAGGCCAGGAAGAATGGACATGCACATTCACATGTCCTACTGCACTCCAAGTGGATTCAAGATCCTTGCCTCAAACTACCTTGGCCTTGAAAAACACTACAAATTCCGCGAAATAGAAGAGCTTATAACTGAGGTGAATGTGACACCAGCAGAGATTGCAGAAGAGCTAATGCAAAGTGATGAAGCAGACATTGCACTTGATGGACTGATTAAGTTCCTCAACAAGAAGAAAGAAGATCGCAAAGAGAAAATCGTTGTAGAAAATGAAGTTGATGAGAAAGTAGACGAAACGAACAAGGAAGAAATAGAAACCAAAGAGATGAAGAAACGTAAGGGGAATTCAAGGAGGGGAGTAAGAAGCAAGCGTAAAATTTACTAAGTTACTAGATATTTACTTGTGCTATGTACTTTTTGCATTCTCATTCCATGTCTTCGTTAATGTTTTATAACAATGGTTGCCAAACCAACATACAATGTGTTCCACTGAGTGTCTGTTACTTCTCACCAGCAAAGGTACATGATAACGATGTGACGTAAGAACGTTATATGGTATTCCAGTCTCCTCCATTTTGGATTCGATAAAGAACCATCCAGGAAATAATAGCTAGTATTGCTACATACATCTCAGGAAATAACAGCTTATATTCACATTCAATGGCTGTTCTTTTTTTTCCCTGTGAAGGATGGAGCTATAGCATTAACTCATGGATAAGCCCTAAAGTGTCCAGACCTGTACATCTCTTCCACACAAAAAAAACTAAACTCACCCATTGGGATAGGACAGAAGATGAGATAAATTAGAGATTTACATACTAGTGGTAGGAATGACAAATATTTAACACTGGTATACAGAAAAACTCTTGGTCTTCCACAAGAAATTCCATGCCTTGCCTAATTTTTTCCGCGAGGTTGACTTGCACAATGGCTTTGAATCTTCAGAAGGCATGTCCAATGTCTCGGTGTCTTCAGTCCGTGGTTGAGTTTGAACTGGTGAGGGTTCTCTCTGTCTCTGCTCACGAAACAACATCAAAAGCTTCTGAGCTTTCTGCTTTCCTCTCATAGTCCCATTTACTGATACCGACACCAATGAAGGTATCACTCCTTCTTGAAGAACCATTTGGCTGCATTTCTCATTTCCATTGCATAATATCAACATACAAGCTGCAGCTTGTTCCTGTTCTAAAGGTTCCCCAACATCCAAAACCGTTGCAAGACTACTGATAAGACCAGGAGATGACACAATTTCATCCCTTGCAGATTTACTTAAAGATAGGTTTATAAGAACAGCTATGCATTTTTCTGTCGTATGGTCATCCGTATATGACATAAGAGTTTTCAGTCCATCCAGAATGCCAGCTGACAGGAGGTGGGGTGTATTTGTTGGATTACTGGAGAGATTAAATAGTGCATGTAGGGCATCCAGCTTACATTGAGTATCAGTCTCATGCTGTAGGACTCCAATCAAGAATGGAATGGCTTCACCAGAACCAATGATGGGCTTGGCTTCCTCGAGACATGAAAGATTCAGGTAAAGGGCTGTGGCTGCACCGATGGCACTAGAAGTAGCAACCATTTTTCCTAGCAAAGGAAGAACACCCGCCGCCAGCATCAACTCCTTGTTCCTGAAGTGCAAGTTGGAAAGATGTCAGAAATGTCTATATTTCTCATTGAAGCATTAAAGAAATTGAAAGCACATGGAAAATTTTTGGACACCAAGCTAAACATCATGCACCAAGATTATTTTAGGCATTAAAAAGTCGGGAAGTACTTCACCTAGGCCAATAAATACTATGATAATTATAATAATGGATATACATCACCTATTTTAATGCTTAAAGATGGAAATTGCTAAAGGATATGAAATAAATCATGCTAAGCAGAGCCCATCAAAGTTATCCAGAAATACATATAATCAAGTTCTTGCTAACCTCTTTTTTTATTTATTTATGTGGTTAATTTCAGGTACTTGTTAACCTAACTTCATCTCCTTTAAATGATTTTCATTTGAACAAACAAGAATGTAGTTGTCTGAAATATCAGCTTGTGTTATAAATAAGTAAAATGAAATTGCAAGTTCGCCTTAATACTGAAGCCAATGTATATGAACATTCCTACCTACAACCCACTATTCAAAAGAGTAGAACAATACCAAAGCATGTACCATGACAAGACAGTTAAAGAGCAAAGTGAGCAAGTAGAGTACCATAACAAATTGTACTTAATTTTTTTTATATGATAAAACCTCGAGTAGTATGACTGTTAAAAAGAGAACTCGATTTCTCCGGAAAGATGCAGTTGTTAAGTAAGGAAATAACTTGTGGACCAATGAGAGAAATTAAGAAATTCAAAGTTGTTTGAACTTTGAATTGTGCGATGCCAAGGCAAGAAGTTCATCACAGAAGGCATAGATTATTTTGACAGCTGCACAAAATAAGTACTTTATTTCCTGAGCTAGAGGTCCTTAGGAAAGACTGATCTGCATATCTACAACCATAACAAAACACAAGAGAACACACCTGTTATTATTCACGCCAAGGTTGAAGAGGGCCATGGTTCCGATTTCTTGAGCAATCTCATTCCTGGTTTGTACAGCACACTCCAAAAACCCGAGTAGTGCTTCAATAAAGCCATTTGCTCCCATATAAATCCTGATTTCTTCATCATCCTTTAGCAGATGCCTGATCTGTTCTACCACTTTGCACTTTTTCCTGAAATCTTCCCCTTCATTTAAGATGGCTAAGAAGTCATCGTATCTTTCAAGAGAATTGACTTGAAGCTCATCCTCGTGGACAGATTCATCTACTTCAGTCCCTTCGACCTCCTCAATAATACCACTATCTTCCAAAGGAACCACCTTGACACCTTTGAACTTGCAAGAAACAATACTTCCCGTAGATTTGGAATTCGCGGACTCACTTTCAGACAAAGCCAGTCTCCAGTAGTTGAGATCAAGGGACTCAGGTGGACCATCTGGAATCGGAACCCCATACTGTTCGCACCAACTAGCAACCAGACCCTTCACACAATAATTAGGAGTTAAACCAAGATGAGGGAGCTCCTGCTGAGTCTTTGGGCATGTATTATGCCCATCGCTGAACCACTTCTCAATGCAAATCTTTTCATATGATTGCCCAGAAGCAATTATCACAGGGTTATACATTAACTGTAATGAGATTGGACACCTCAGCTCTTCAGGAGGAACAGGCGTCTGGTCTGTCGCTGTCCTCCTAAAGTTGGGTTTAAAATTAAAAGAACTAAGCTTCGAGAGTTGCCGGTCAAAAGCATGAATATTTCCTCCAGCTCCAATACCATACTCAAAGGATCCCTGAACTGTGGGTGAACAAGGTGTCGAACCCTGTGAATCGTTGTCATCTGACAATTCAGATCTAAACAACTTTGAGTATTTTCTAATGAGATGCAAAAGAAAAGCAACAATTGACTCTTTCCGTTTATCCTCTTCTGCTCTGGCTCGTTCAACGAGCTTTTTCAGAGCCCTTCTTTCTCTAAGAGCAGCTCTTGAAGAAGTTATACCGAGTCTTGAGGCAGCTTGGTGAAAAGACTCAAGTTCATTGTTGTCACTACCATTGAATTTTCTTCCCTGCTGAAGCAATGTAATTATCTCATCACCAATTTGCTTCTCCGCCAGATCAAGTGAGAACTCAATCCCTTGAAGTTCATTTAGAACATCAGAGATCTGAAAAAATATACAGATTACCATCAGAACCAAAATGTGAAACAGCCAAAGAGGTAATGGCCCTTAAGAAATGATTTATGTGCAAAACTCCATTTAGTCAAATTGGCCGATGTCACTAACACAGCCCCCTCCCCAAAACAAAATGGGAAAAAAAAAGAATCCACTATCACATTTGCACAAGAGCATAAATTTTACTACAAAAAGAAACAAATTGACTTGGCATACTAAAGAAATAAGAGAATATTACCTGACAGCCAATACTTTGTGGTACTATATCTTCAACACGCTTTAGACTATCTTCAAGAGCACATCTTGCTCTCTCAAACTTTAGAACTATAGAGTCCCCTGTTATAGCCTGAAAACAAAAACATTTCAATAAATATAAATTGTCAGAAAAGGAAACTTTAGTGGACGGGGAATGGAACCGTCAAGAACATTGTAACCATTAAGCGAAATTCGGGAGTGGCTCTTCTTACTACTTCTGTTTGGGGTAATAAACATACTGCATGAGCAGATAAATTATAGTTACATCTTACGAAATAGCACTTTACATTTTAAATTTTTCAGGTTAATCAAGTATTCCATTTGGAAACTATTGTAAGATATTAACAACAACTACGACACCTCAACCCCAAGCAAGTTGGAAAGTGGTTAGAAAACATAATAAATAGGAAATCTTGTTATGTAGGATCCCGACCCAAGGTAAATCACCAGAGGAATAAGAAGGCACGTTCATATCCCTCTTAAGAAATTAATACTGCAGTATGGTCAAAGATTGCCAAAAAACATTCTCTCAATATTGACAATCAGAACTAAAAAAGTACCATCATTACCAGGTAAAGTTTACTGCATTCGGCGCAATGTTGAAGAACATTCTTTGTTTTCTCAAGGGCTATGTGCAAAGCACATAATGCTTGAATACCAGATGTGCTTCTTGGTCTTGCAGCTTCTAGTTCAGGAAATATTCCCAGCACTTTTGCGTATACAGCCGATAAGCTCTTGCACATGCCTCCATGTAACTAAACAGCACAAAACTTTATTACTTAGAGAAAAATGATAAATGAACATCGAGAAACCCATGTAAGCATCAAACTAGTATAAACTTAGATGATATAGAAGAACTACTGAAACCATCATATGCCCCCGACAGGTTGTAAAAAGTCAACTGGATGAGAAAAGGGTATTGAAAAAGCTAATCAGCATTGAGTCTACAAGGTGCTTCAAGAATTTGCCTAGTTGTAGGTCTACATAGATCCAATAAAATGGAAAGTGAAAGCAACAATTAACCAGCCATTCGTATGTTAAGTGTTTCATAAGCATACCTTAGGCTCACCGATAGATAACAAGTTCTCCTCAACCTCAGTATTCTCCATCATCAACATCGAATAGAATATTCAACTTCCTCAATCACCTGTATTTGAAATCAGCCCCCAAAAAATTAAACAAATGTAACTGCGAAAAAGCATGGAATAGTCACCAATGCTTTTAATAACATCAAGAAGCACCAAAGGAATTATTTCACGGAACAATTAATAATCATAAACAACAAATAAACAAAACGAATATCACACATTTTTATTTCATCAAAAGAGGGGAAGTGCAAGACCAGATTTAACCAAGGGTATAGCCTATTGATCAATAAAGCTATTTAGAACCAACTGTGAGGTCTCGGGTTCAAATCCCTCCCGAGACAAAGACACCAGGTGATTCCTATCCATCTGTCCTAACTTTGATGGACAGAGTTCGTGGTACCAATTGTTGGTAAGAGGTGGCACATATCCCGATGAACATAGTTACCTGTACCAATTGTTGCTGAGAGATGGCACATATCCCATAAAATTAGTCGAGGTCATGCTTATCCAGAAAAAAAAAATGTACAAGTCCAGATTTGCAAGGAGGGCATCAAATGACTAATAATCCAAACACATAAAAACCATAATATCAAAGAAAACTTGAATCATTAGGGGGTTCAAACAATTCATTAATCCTACTAATCAAATTAAATAAATTTGCAAATGAAGAAACAAAGCATTTAAAAGCAAGCTAGGATCCATAAACATTCCCATCCACAATCTCTAACAACACAACAAAGCTAGATTCAATCAAATTTCCTTTCACAACTTCATCAATATACAACCCAAGAATAAAAAAAATATCTATATTTCTCATATGCAACAACAACAATAATATAAAACATACAAGTTTATTCATCAAAAATGGAAAATGACCCAAAAAAGAAAACCCCCAAAAGGGTTTGTTTGTTTTACATACAACTTCATATTTGCAACAAATCAAGAAAGAAACATATGAAAGGATTTTATACGTACAAAAAAAAGAACCAAGGAGGCAGGCTTCATGAAAAACTGCTGAAATTAACTCTAACAATACATTTGATGATTTTGTTAATCATCAAATCAACAAGGTTTTTTATTGTTGCAGATCCAAAAACTTGGGTTTTTTTTTTTTTTTTTTTTGAGAATGAAGAAAATCTTGATATTTTTTATTACTTAGATGGAGAAAGAGAGAAAGAGGGAAGAGGTAATAACAAAAAAATTATAGGCAAGAATGAGTAGATAGAAATGAATGAATCCATGTGACCAAGGACTACTTTATTTATTTTATGTAATCATAATAATATCATTTCTATTTTTTAATTTTAATATAACTTTTATTTTCTAAAAATGAAGAATTAGCGGAAATTGTTTGACCATGAAATTTCTTCACTTTTATCGAAGTTGAACTCCTATATATTTGACCATAAAAAAAATTTAATATTTAACTTTAAGTTAAAATTTAAAACTTAAGAATTTTGAAAATAATAAAGTTCACTTTTTACATTTCAAATTACTCATAAAAATTAAAATTAATTTTCATGGACAAACACAATCACTGTGAAAATAAAATTCCTTTTTTACAATTTTGTGAATAGGCAGAGTTTTTTCTGATATTGATAAGAAGCTAAAAATTTATGTTTCTTAAATAGAAAATATCCTTCCTTTTTCAAGACACATATTATCATTCTTTTCTTACACTTATTACTACTATTATTACTATAAAAAAAAACATGACGTGTAATTAATAGTGAAAAAGATGGTCAGGGAATATTTGAAATAATATTAAATTCTAAGGTGGTGCCATAATTTATTTACACCCACTTGCAATGTGGAACTTATTAATCACTTAATTGTTTGATCATTAATGAGATTAGTAGAGTACTATTAATTTAACCAAAAATAAGAAAATAAAAATTAATTTTTTTTGTTTTTTTATAAATTAAATGACGATGTTGTCTCGCCGGTTCACCGGGCCGACAATTGCCGACCTCCGAGTTTGTCGGTAATTACACTGTCAATATAATTGTGTATTGATTTTCCAATTTTACCCCTGCTTCATAATTTAAAAAAGAAATATCTTCATAAATTTAATTGGGTTAAAGCTATTAATGGAAACTAAAATCTTTTTTTCCCATTTATAGAAAAAAATCAGTTGGTAATATTAGCCACACATTTTGAAATTATTACAGCATAAATGAATGAATGATTAGACGTTTTAGTTCTAGAGTACTTGCCCACTTTTTTTTTTAGTTGTTCATAATTACTTGTCCAATTTAATAAATCAAGAGAGGATAAAAAAAAATTTACTTATTATACCCTCAATTAATTACTTTGAAAAAAGTATAGAACTTTTTGAAAATATGACGTTTTTAATTCATCAACTTTATAATTAATAGGGGTAAATTGGTAAACTCACTATGTCAATTATTGATTTCTTAATAGGTGTGTCAATTCAAAAATGAACAAGTAATTAAGAACAGAGGGAGAAAAAATGATTATTTTTTTTTTACTTTTTATTGTTTTTAAATTTACTTTCTCTTTGTATTTAAACTGGAGTATTTCTAAAACTGTCTCCTTATTTCAAAGAGATACTAATAAAATTTATGTATAATTTATCCTTTTTAAACTCTCTTTAGTGAAATTTCACGGAATATATTGTTGTTATTGCTTTCTATCATAAATTTTGATAACAGTAGAAATATGAGTTTCTTTATGATGTGCAAATTAACTATTTAATAACGACTGTTTATCAATAATGATATAAACTACAATTAATTGTATTGTTTTTCACTTACTAATCTTTATCGGCAAAATCTATTGTATAACACACACAAAAAATTACAAGTGCAATTAAACAAGATTAGATAAATATTTTTCATAGATCGCATAGTTTGAAATAATGTTTAATTAATAATTATTTTGTCATTTAGATTATTATTATTATTATTTATAATATTGGCATATCCCATACCTCAAACTCGATCCTCCCTTGACTTTATCATTCCTTAAGAAGACAAATAATTATATAGTAATATGATATATATATTTTTATAGGACAAGTTGTCAAACTGTTTTGCCTATTTTCATACTTAAATAAATTCAAACAAAGACTAGTGCTATTTTCCTTTCATATTATATATTTTATTTATAATAGACATAAACAATAAAAGTATGTGGAGGATGAGTCAAATTTCAAACAAGGCAAAAGAGACAAACAAGTGTGATGTAAGGTACTTCCTGTAAACAAACAAAAATTTAAGAAATGTTTCAAATTTATTTTCAAAAATAAAATACAAAAACATATTTTATTAAATAAGTTGGACTTAATATGAGTAAATTTTTATAATATTATTAATTATTTGTTAAGTAAGAAAATATGTCTCTTTTTTTTATTTATTTGCAACTAATTAAAAAGGAAGTTGTGTATATAAAATTGGACAAAGGGATATTTTGCAAAGGTGAGGGTATTACCGTCATTAGAGTACCTAACTTGAAGGTGCATCACTAGTTCCAAATGAGGTGTACGGAATGAATCTAACAAATTTAAATTGTCAGATTACAGCTGGTCATGTTTTTAATTTTTAACCATTGGTTAAATTTCACTAAATAACTTTGATCCGTAATTTACGGACTCTTCAATTAGTTTGATCATAATCACGATTTTCTCATTTTTCTAAGGGTATATTTGGTACTATATATTTTTATCACATCAATAGTAATTTCATCAATATAAGCATATCGACTATTGCTAACTCTACACATCGATCTTGAATCTTGTTATTATTCGCTATAAGGTTGAATGATTTATTTTTTGAATGCAAAAGGTGAAGAAAAAATGGAATTATTTTTTGTCCAAAAGAAATACTCCTGTGGCTTTGTTTTATACCTAAGAGCCCTTTTGTATAGGAAAAATAATCTAAGGAAAGAAGTGAACTACATCATAATGCGAAGAACCTTGAACGTTAGGGCGGGTAATACTTATAAGATGCATCCAAAAGAGGTTTCACTCGGGAAATAGCTGGAGGCAATCCCTAGAAGCCCAATAATTAATCTCGAATTGCACGCCCACCTACCCCAATCAGCTTCAAGTGAGGAATCAGAATGTAGGTGCATGTAATGATATAGCATTTTTAGTATCATAGTGTGCCGTCATTTCACATTGAGGCAACTATATTTTTGAGGCCTATAAAAATATTTTTTAGATATTGAAAAGATTATTTACTTGTAATAAATCACGACCTTGGCGATTTAGCACAAAGGGATCAAACTTGATCGGCCTTAACACACTAGCTTTTAACTCTTTTTTTTTACAAATTCTAACCAAAATGATCATATGAATTTTTTTCGGTAAACACCTTTCTACATTTTGGGGGCTTAATTGGCTGGTGATCAGGTTGTTTCCCTCTGCTTATCCCCCATCGTCTTACTACCCAATCTTAAATCCTATTATTTTGAGGTCATATATGATATTTAGAGTTTGTCTCGATTTAATATCACTTTCGCAGCCCAAATCAAAATAATATGTTGGTGTTTATGTATTTAATATTAAAATTAAAATATTACGTAGGCGTTTGGCCATGCGATATCACATCACGATATGGAATCGTGAGATGGAATCTGCGTTTGGACATGCGATTTCACGCTAATTCCATCTCATGATTTCATATCATGAGATGGTATACCATATTCTCCAGAAATCATGATTTGGGAATTTCATATCATGATTTGAGATTTTTTAAATACAAAAGTTAACCCACAAGTTTATATTTTGTTAAAACAACCCTACATTTATATCTACTAATCATTTATTTCATGTGTAAATAAAATTAATAATCACATCATTACTTTTTAAAATGTATATTCTCACCAACATAAAATTTATTATTGCTTTAAATTTGGTGAATATAAATGA
>JAJOOS010034794.1:0-14937 GCA_029582725.1 Solanum chiquidenum | reverse complement strand
TATACAAAAAACGCAAATTGTATAAAATGTGTTTGTGTTTGTATAAAGCGAGAGAAAATTGTATATATACATATATTTTCGTTCCCCTCTCTCCCCTCTCCCAGATCTCGCTCGCCACTCTCCCAAATCTCGCTCTATCACTCGCCTCTCTCACTTTATACAAAAACGCAAATGTATAAAATGCGTGAAAATTGTATATATACATATATTTTCGTTCCCCTCTCTCCCCACTCCCAGCTCTCGCTCGCCACTCTCCCAGATCTCGCTCGCTCACTCGCCTCTCTCACTTTATACAATTGATCTTTTTGTATATGTATACCAAAACATATTATATAACTGCTTTCTTTTGTATATGTATAGCGAAATATACATATTTATGTTTGCTATGGAGCGCAATTATGCAAACTTTGCTATAGCATACAAATATAAATTTTGTGTTTGCTATATGTGAAAGTTGCTCTTCTTGATAATAGTATGGGCTTTCTTAGATATATTATGGGCTTTTTTATCAATAAAGGGAAACTTACACAAATATATTATATTAATTTTTTTTTACTATTTATAGCATCAATAATTTTAATACATAGTACAAATAATAATTTACAAAACACATTAATACAAATTTTATTAATAGATAATACATTTATCTCAAACTTAAATACACTTATAATACATTGTGTCAATTTCTTACCAAACAAGCATAATATGTATATTTTAGTATAATATACATAAATTCCATAATGGTAAGAGCTAATTACATTATTTTCCTACTCTTTCAAATTACAAAATCTCTTAAAAAATTTATGAATTTCGAATACATCATTAGACTTCCGGACACATCACTAGACTTTTGAATACATCACATGACATTCGGATACATAGATGAGGGATGTATCCGAGAGGGGAGAGATGTATTAGAGATGGAATAGGACATCCGGATACATCACTAGACTTTCGAATACATCAACAGACATCTGGACACATAGATGAGGGATGTATCAGAGAGGGGGATATGGATGTATCAGCGAGAGGAGAGTGATGTATCCGAGAAGGGATTTTTGAATTTTTTTTAAAATGGTAGGAAATTTTAGAGATTATGGTAAAAATAAGATGCTAGGTCATTTTTCCTTTATTTTAAAATACTTATAATACATTTATATTGCATGCATATTTTACTTTTAATACGTAGTACATATTTATCATAGTATTGCTATAAATAATAATAAATAAAAATTATCGCTAAAATCAATAATTATTTATTAAAAAATATCTACCCAAGTAGTAATTTTTGTGTCAATAAATCCAAGATGTTCCTGCTTGTCACACTGAATTTTTTGCATCAATTATTCCTATTTCGGAGTAGTCTTTAAATATAATGATCTTTAATTTTTATCTTTATAGCTTATTTAATGAAAATTGTGGACCAAAATATTCTCCGACCTATCTAAGATTAGTGTGGGATCCTCAGTAGTGATGACTTTTTCACTCTTTCAAGAACGGATATATGTACCAAATACTCATACGAAAAATTTAAGGCTTAAAGTTATTGAAAAAATTATTTACGTCAAATATTTTTGTAACATCTTATAAAAGTTCGATGTGATCTTCTATCTCCACAAGGTTGTAAGGTCGATATATTGTTTAGATTACTAAAATAAAATAAGTATGATATGGTCTTTTATCTTTCATGTCATGCGGTTTTCACCTATAAAGGTGTGAAATTTTGAATAAAGCTCAACAAATTTTACATGCATCTTATTATTAACGTGTTACTTGATTTCACGTGTTTGGTAATTGACATTTATGATTTATCAACAAATTTGAAAATGCACATTCCGTACATGCTGGAAGATATAGAAAGTTGGACAGTGGGTTGGGGAAATGACAATATTGGTCAATATTAGAGGTGATACTGAAATTTTTAATTTATAGATTTTGAATTTTAGAAAATACACTTTACTATATTATTGAAAAATTATTTTTATATCTATATATAATATATTATAAATTTAAATCAAAATTATTGAATTTTATAAAAATTCTAACTCCGCCCCTATCCATCGACCAAATCCCACCGCCTTCTGATTCGGACTATTAAGGACTAGAAGAGTCCCATCTTGTAATGAATCCAATTAGCATTAGTTTTTAGGAAATTTAAAAAACATACCGTTTCATATAAAATATTATGTCATTTTTTTGATATATAATATTATATTTGATTAAAATATTATACATAATGTATTAATTTTGTATAAATATTTTAATAATGTATAAAAAAATGTTTATACACATATTTGACTAAATTGGATAGCAAAGTCAAACTATAGACTATTTTTTTATAATAGACATCAAACATAATTTTCCCTTAATTGGAAATTACGTAATTTTTAATATATAAATAGGAGAAACTACCGTAATTAATTAGACATATTTCACTATCATGTATATATTATTATTAGCTATATTTTAAAAATATTATGTATTTTACCACTAATTAAGAGTTTTTTTGTCATATATTGAGGAAGATACACTTAGATACATATATTTTGCTATCAGATACACTAAAATAGGGAGAAAGTCCAGCGAGATTTTTGTTATGTATCTCAGATAAATGCAAATCACACTAGATACATACTAAATATATGTATCTGTATGTATTTGGTGTGATTTGCATGTATCCAGATACCATATACATATGAGAGTGGTGAGCGAGATAAGCGGAATGCGAGCGAGATTTGTTGTATATCCAGATACATACAAATCCACTTGAATACAGTATATCTATAACAAATTACACCTAATTTTGACCCATGTATTTCAAGATATATGTATCAGCTGGACACAACAAAATCTGGAAAAAATCATAATATTATAAATTAGAGTATATCTAAGTAATTAACTTTTAAACTAGTGAGATTTATGTAAATTTCTAGTACTTGTAAGGGAAAGCTAGTATCTCCCAATGTTATAGGTAAAAAAAACAAAAAAATCTAGCACAAGTTGTCTAGGTCTTTATCACACGTACCAAACAAGAACTAACTAGTGAATGAGCCAACACTCATTAAAAACTAGAGGAAATTAATGACTATTCAATAATTTAAAAGATGCCAGTGGTATTAAGGGTCCCATTTTGATGTTAGGGATCCCCCCCACATGTATATCAACATCAAATTTAAGGACTTGGTTTGATTTATCTTCATTTGACTTCTATCTTGGAGCTTAACCTTAATTAATCCCCTCCACACACAAAAAGGAAGAAAAAAATGTATATACAAAAAGAACTATCCCTTTGAGATCCTTCATATATGCTAATCTGGGATTCTTTATATCTCAATTATAGAGAGACCCTACCTCAACCTCCATATAGAAGATTGATACTTCTCGGTGAAGATTAAAGTTTACGACAAATCTAATATTAGGTTAAACCTTGCCAGTCGGTAATAGTCGAAGGCATAAAATGGGGAGATAAGTTGCATGCCTATACTTTGGAGCATGATTTAGTGTATAATTATGATCAAACCTCTCACATCACATATATCATTGTATCATGTGCTTTATTTGTTAATGCTTAAACAAATGAGAAAAAACTATTTAATATTTTTAATTCTAATTTTTAATGGTTGCACTCATTTTATTGAGCATTAGACCGTACCATAACTTAGAGTGATGACTGGCAAAGTTAACTTTTATTTTTGGACCCAAAAGATATTTTAATTTATTTAGTTTCTTCTAAAAAATGGTTTAACAATAGATTTTAGAAGTTTATTGTTTTTATAAATATTAAGAAGGGAAAAAGGACAAATATACCCTTAAACTATCGTGAATGGTATGCAGATACCCTCTGTCATAATTTTGGAATATTGGTTTCCCTGCCCATCCAAAAACTAGTAGCATATATGCCCTTCACTCTAACAAAAGACTAAATAGGGACACGTGACACAATCTTATCCGTCGATCTGATATTTAATAGATGTCAGATCTATGGATAAGATTATGACACGTGTATGTCCGTTAGTATAAAGGGTATATATGCTCTAGTTTTTAGACGGCAGGGGCACCAATGTCCCAAAAGTATGATGGGGGTATCTGCGTACCATTTACGATAGTTCGGGAGAATATTTGTCATTTTTCCCTATTAATTAAGAAAGATCATCTACTCAATCAATTTGATCGTTGAAGTTATAATGCTTAAATTGGGAGGGAATAATTTCTTTTATTGGAAAAATCTACATGCATCCAATATTACACTAAATTAATGACTTATTTGACCAAACTTTTAAAATCAGATTATTTTACAAAGTACTGTTTGCGAGAAAAAAGTTTGTTTTTGGCCAAAAAATTTAAAATGCTTTGAACAATAATTAGTGTTTATACACTTTATAATATCTATAAATTGTGTGTGTATATATATATAATGTATAATAGTGTATAGTGATGTATACGTAATATATATGCAATGTATAATACTCTCTTGTTCCAACTTATGTGATACCCTTTCATTTTTAGTCTGTATAAAAAAAAATGTTACATTTCTATAATTAGAAAGATTTCTTGCTTCTACTCTACCCTTAATGAACGATTATAGCCACACAAATGATCAAAGAGGATTTTAGATTACAAGCTTCAAAAGTCTTATTTTTTTCCTAAATTTCCTGTCAAGTCAAATGATGTCACATAAATTGAAACGAATGGAGTTGTGTATATACTCTTTTATACATCATGTTATACAGATTTTAAGAACGAAAAATTAGAAAATGAAGAGGTTTCTATAGTAGCTTGGGAAGAAAACAAAAATTATAACATTCCCTCCACTTCAATTTGTTTGTTTGGTTTTGATTTAACATAGAGTTTTAGAAAGTAGAAAAGACTTTGAATTTCGTGGTCTTAAACTAACAATATGTGAAATGTACCAAAATATCATTTAATCTTGTAGGTCTTAAACATGTCACGTGAAAAGTTACAATAAAAAAAATTACCAAAAAAAGAAAAGAAACATTTTTTTATGAAATAGACTTAAATTGAGATGACAGTATTAAAACATATTTGGATTCATGAAATTCAATGTAAATATATATGTTTAGATCTTTATTTGAAAGTCAATACATGTGAGTAAGTATATGCCCAAACCAATTTGTGCAAGTGATAGACATTAAATCATTATTGGAATGGAGTTTTGAGCTTTCCCTTTTGAGAATAGGACTTGAAGGCCCATTGATTGGATTGGCAAGAACAAATGAGAGTCAACTACAGCTAGATGATAGCTACACCACATTTGTGGTTTTTTCTTATACCTAACGAACAAGAATTTTATATGATTATTATTATTATTAGCATAAGTTTTCTCCAAATAAAATCTATGTTGTCGCCGAGATTCTCGCCACACATCCACAAAAATAGTTGGACAATTATTCTTTTATACCCCTCACCCCACAACCACCCCTTTTACTAAGAAATTAAATTTCAAGAAAGTTAAAGGGAAGGAAGCATTTTCAATATGTCATGTGAATATAAATATAAAATAGATAGAAAAGCAAGTTTTCTTCATTGTTTTTAATATGAATTCTTCATTAATGTATTACATTGTTTTATGTATTTGATTTGATATGCTTTATTTGAATTAAAAATCTATTAAAACTTATATCTTTACCTTCTTAAAATTTGTGTATACGTCATTTTTCTCATAACCCATTTATGAAATTTTGTTATTGTTGTAGAAAAGTGATAGACTAACACAATAATGTAGGCTATGTCGCGATGTAACTGATTCAAAATTCTGTAACTTAATTTTATTATTAGGGATAATTGCACATTTGATCCCTTGGTTATGATTTATGAATGAATTCTGGTTTTTGACCGTGTAATATTTGGTTATGTACGTTTAATCTTTAATTAACTAAATGTATATCATCATCCCTTCATATAGGAAATATATAATTCTTAAACTATTATAAAACTACATTACCCTCAAATTAATATGGAGTAACAATTTACATTTCACATAAAATATATTGATAATTGAATTGTTTAGCTCTTACTAATTCATTAAAAAATTGTAAAGTATAAGGTGACAAAGAAGAAGGCTAAGTTAGTGGTTATGATGGCAAAGACAAAAACTTTTGAATATGTTGAACTAGGGAACAAACTAAAGGTGGAGACAAAAAGTTGTACATGCTCGAAGGCGAGAGAGAAAAAGGAAGGCCTGGGACTTGGATCAAATTGAGTGCATCAAGGTATTGGTGGAAGTGACACTTATTAAATGAAGGTGACAAACATACTTCCTTAAACTCTTGAATGAACAAGGGGGGCATAGATGTTATATTGGGTGGACCAGAGCAGGGTTGTAGGTGCATAAAGATTGAGGAGGTTAAGTAAACTATTAGTTGGATGAACAAATAAGAGCAACCAGACCAGATCATATGAGATTTTCATGGAGTTTTGGAGGAACACAAACATGATAGATATGGAGTGGGTAATTGAGTTGTTTAATGTAATTTTAAGACTATAAAAATGCTCGAGGAGTGAAAATATAGTACAATGGTCCCATTGTACAAAAACAAGGTTGATATCTAAAACTGTAGCAATTACAGAGGTATCAAACTACTTAGTCACATTATAAAAGTTTAAGAGAGGGTGGTGGGGATGAGGATGAGAAGGAGGGTGTCCATTTTCGAGAACCAGTTCAAATTCATTTTGGGGAGATCAAATACAAAATTTATTCATCTTATGAGGAGATTGTCATAATCCAAAATGGACGTGATGACACTTGTCTATCCCCACCAAGACAAGTCGTCCTCAACCCAACAAAACGACAGAAAAAATGGAAAGATAAAGAAAGAACAAGATAAAGCGGAAAACTTATTCATTCTATTGACATCCCAAAACGTAATTGTCATGTGTACAAGACACTAGTACATAAAGTGTGAAATTAAAAAGTAAGTCTACAAGTCTCAATTCTTTGTTTCTCAAATAGAACAAAGTATAAAAAGAAGAACTAGAGGGCCCGCCGGAATGACAAACATATACCTCTCAACAGTTCTTTGACAAGCTTCGGAGATGGAAGAGAAAGAGCAATCACATGGTATCGGGCTCGGAACAAGCAAAGAGTGAGTACAACACGGTACCCAATAAGTAATATAATAAAAAAATCAACTAGCTAGAAATCGAGCACTTCTTTCATCCTAACCGAACCTCCTGAAACTACAACCTGCACCGAAATCAGCCCAACCTAACAATTCTACAATACACAACTCCTAAGGCTCAAAATCACAGTCTAACAGTCACTATTCAACAACCAACATGTAACAAGTAAGTCAAACATAAGCATCAAAATGCATCAAATCACAATTATCAATCTCTTGCCGGAATCATTTCCCTTCAGCACAATATCACTAGCCGCAATCATTTTCCACCGGCTTTATATTAAATCACTAGCCGAAATTATTTCTCATAAGCTTTATATCATTTCACTAGTCGAAACCATTTTCCATCGGCTTTATATTATTTCACTAGCCGGAATCATTTCTCATCAGCTTTATATCATTCACTAGTCGGAACCATGTCTCGTCGATTTTATATCATTTCACTAGCCGAAATCATTTTCCATCGACTTTATATTATTTCACTAGTTGGTACTATTTCCAATCGGCTTTATATCATTTCACTTACCAGAACCATTTTCCATCGGCTTTATATCACATGTCTCATCACTATGATGTTCAACAACCAATGAGTAAGTTCACACCATAAGGAAGAGACACCAATTCAAGTAACTTAAGTCCACATTCATGTTATCAAACATTTCATCAATCAATCAATAAGGGTCACACAAGGCAATTCACAAGCGTTATGATCAACACATAGCCATTTCATTTCAACCATTTTTTATTCATTAAGATTGATCAAGTGGAACAATTAACCCTTCACCTCATTCTCATTACTCACAACATACACAATGAAGAGAATACACGAATTTTACTAGAAGACAAGGTTTAGGATATCACTTGTCTTAATTCAACCAACTAGTCACTCCAAGACTTGAGTCATCCCCTTCCGACCAATGTCCAAAGTCACACAATGTATATCAATCAAGTATTCACAATAAATTTCTGATAAACAAAAATACCCACATCAATTACTTTGAAAAATGAGTCAATCAACTCAAAACCCGATTTTGAAAAAATAAAGTTTAATTTAAATTCAAAATTCTTTACTTGAAATCGTTACCCAAGGCATTTGGAACCCATTGATTAAAATCATTTTAAAAAAAGACTTAAAATCAGTTCACAATATTCATTTTAGTTTAGAGAACTTAAGTTCTTGAAAAACCTTGTCATTTGCCAATCAAAATCTCAAATTTTAATGTTAAAATCCATAAATAATCAAAGGGAAATGAAGTTATAGGATAAAAAAGGCTTACTCATTGATTTTGCACAAGAAAGCTCTTTAAAAACCGCCTCTGAGGATTTGCCAAGCTCAAAAAATACAAAATGGGGCTAAAACCATTAAATTTGCAGGTCAAAACCCCTATCTGATGTTGCTTATGTGAACTCAGGATCGCTTAAGCGAACCCCGCAAAAATTGGGTCTCGCTTTTGCGAAATAGGCTCTGCTTAAGCAATCATCGCTAAAGCGAGCCCTAGTCCGCTTAAGTGAACCCCACGAAAGACCAACCTTCACTTTAGCGATCCGCCCTTCGCTTAAGCGAAGATTGCTAAAGCGGAAAGGTGCATCGTCACAAAACTGAGGCATCAAAAAATTTATCTAACTTTTAAATCATCGAAAGGACTCATGAGATTCATTCGAAACCCCGTACACACAAATCATATATGCAAATCAATCATACTCAATACTTTGGACTCAATGGGAACCGTTGAAATACTAATATGAGGTCTCTTTGACCCAATATCCGTGAAAACCATAAGAAACTAACACAACACCTAAAAGACTAACTCAAGCTTGAGACCTCTCAAAAATCAACCAAGACCTCATCCATGCCTAAAATTATTCCCTAAATCTAGAGGAACTCTCAAAACTTTGATTTGAGCATTCGAACCTCGAATGTTGACCAAAGTCAACCTAAAGGCTAAATTTCCACAAAATTCCAACGTAGGACCTCAAATCCTCAAAAGGACTTTGAATCTGAAACCAACAACCCCCACTAACTAGATTCCACATTCCAAGACTGATAGAATCGACAGAATTCCATTCTGACTCTCGAAACTCTAAAAGACATCAAAAATCACTTTCTTAACAATATTAACCTTTCAAACTCAAAAATTACAAAAAATGGAACTTTAAACTCAAAATTTGAAATCAACTTTCAAAACTCAATTAGAAACAACTCGGCTCAATATCGGGAGGGAAAACGATAAATTCATGAAACTTTTAAAAAATGACCAATCGGGTCATTACAGAAATTAATGGAGAAATACAAGGATAGAAAGAGGGGCTTACGTATAATATTTATTAACCTTGAAAAAATCTACGATAAGGTCTCGAGAGAAGTCCTCTAGAGATGCCTAGAGGCTAGAGGTATATCGGTTACACATATTAGGATGATGAATGACATGCATGATGGAGCCAAGACTCAATTTAGAATAATGAGATGTGACTTAGAGCAATTTTCAGTTGATATGGGGTTGCACCAGGGATTATCACTTGTCATGTTCTTACTTTTCTTGGTGAAGGATGGATTGACACAACATATTCAAAATAAGGTGTCATGGGGTATGTTATATGCAGATGACATAATACTAATTGATGAGATTTGCAGCGAAGTTATTTTTTAGGTTGGAGGTGTGGAGACAAACATAGAAGTCTAAAGGGTTCAGATTTAGCAAGATCAAAATAAAATAGTTGGAGTGCAAATTCAGTGATTTAACGTGTGAGGCGGACATGAAAGTGAGTCTTGACATATAGGCTATCCCCAAGAGAGATAATTTCAAGTATCTTGGGTCCTTAATCTAAAAAAGTGGGAACATCGATGATGATGTCACACATCGTATTGATGCGACATGGATGAAGTGGAGGCTTGCTTCTAGAGTCTTATGTGATAAAAAATGTATTACCAAAATTCAAAGGTAAGTTCTATAGAGTGGTAGTTAGACTGACTTTGTTATACGAGGCGGGGTGTTGGTCAGTCAAGAATTTCCATGTCCCAAAAATATAGGTTATAAAAATGAGAATGTTGATATGAATGTGTGGACATATATACTAGAAGCGATCTGGATTAGGAATCTCCGAGACAAGGTAGGAGTTGCAAAAATGAGAATGTTTATAGTATATTGCTTTTGATTTCCTTTATCATATGTGCTTATTTTTACTTCAATCGCACTATGTTGTTATTGTTCTTTAGGCTAGTTGCTATATTTTTTTCACTGTCATTTTTTCCCTTGCATACCCTCCTTTTATATGTTTGACTTGAGCCAAGTGTCTTTCGAAAAGAAGTCTTTCTACCTCCACGAGGTAAAGATAAAGTATGTCTACACAATACACTCTACCCTCTTCAGAACCTCACTTACAAATTCCACTGAGAATGTTGTTGTTGTGAAGATTTACATTAGGATAAAAAGTGCATATATTAATTAATTGCACGTTAATTGTGTTTAAATAGATATCACGAGTATCAAAATCAGATTTATTAATTTTGACGGACTAAAAGTGGTAAAAAAATTAATCTTAATGCTAACAAAGAATCCATCAAATTTCTCACACCTTGCATTGTGGTCTGCAGTAAATCCCTATGCTAGACGTTAAATAGTCTTCAACTTGCATCGTCTAATCATAAATCTAAAGGGAAAAGGTATGAAAAATACTTTAACTTTGGTCAAAATTGTTATTACATTACCAAATTTTGGAAAGGACCTTTAACCCCCTGTACTATTTAATAGTGTATTTTAAAGGTATATATGTGTCTATGTGGACATCATAAATATTGCATCATTTTAAATAGTAATGTGTCCATGTGAGCACATATATACCTTTAAAATACACTATTAAGTAGTGCAAGAGGGGTAAAAGGTCCTCCATAAAGTTTGGTATCGTAACAGCAATTTCGGCCAAAGTTGAAGTATTTTTCAGATCATTTTCCCTAAATCTAAGCTTGTTCCTGTAAATTGCCTTACTTTTACATTTTAATTTATTTTATTTCATTTTTTGGCTGCAAGGGCTTGCTTTTTCCTTTGCAAGACATTGTGAATTGGTCTTTCTACTTGATTATCTAAACGACTGTCTCGCCTACTTTATCTTGTAATTGATATCAAAAGTTGTCAGTATTGAAAAGGCCCTACATATATTAATTACTTATAAAAAATTATCTTAGAAAACAGCTCACTCAGAAAATGATGGATGACGTTGATTAGGTTGTTGATATCGATTAATACCTTGGGACTTTTAAGTGAAATCCATGATAAAAACACGTTATCATGATTTGACAATGCATGTTTTAGTTTAAACTTTCAAGTTTTCTTTCTATGAAGGTACTCATCTATTTTGGAGAAAATGTTAATTGTAGCTAGAAATTGTATACCCTCAAAGCATGTTATGTAGTGACCCCAATTTCCACTTTAGGTAAAGTATAAGTTGATCTTTGGGAGAATACATTGAATAAAGTCATATGGTATATATCTTAAAGAAATGGCCAACAAAATAAAAAGGAAGTAACAATTATAGTCATGCATATATCCTCTTTGGTCTTTGGTGCGTGAGTAATAAAGGATCATATGGCCTACAATACCAAATGAAGTTGTGTTTGATTGGGCATTCTAATTCATATATCACTATTATGATTTATGGTGAGTTATTTGTGGTGCCACACGGATGCATATTTGGTTTGGTTTTAAAAGGAGGAGGGACCAATTATTTTTTTCTCAGTTGGAGACCACAATATTTTTTTATACAACTTAAGTAGATAGCTTTAAGAAGCTATATATGATATATATGCATGGAACTTAACACTAGATAAGACCGACACACCACAACATGATGTTGCTCCTTTATTATTTTTTTGGATAACAAGTTGTTGTCATGCTTTTATTTGTGGATTCAATCTCATCTAGGATATATTAAGTTTAATTTATACTAGAATGAATGATCAAAGTCGAAGTGATCCATGGAGGAATGGACGTTCTTTCTTTAAGATTAACTCAAAGTGGTGTCTAATGTACGTTCTGGAAGATTAAACACGTCTTAATGAATTCTAAATTATTATGAAAAAGTATGTTATTAACGACTCTCTAATTACAAAAATATACAAAATTGTATTCATAATATAAATAAATGATTTATTTTTTTTGTGATTGCAATTTATTTTGTTTGTATTTTAAAAAAATTGTTAACAAACAAAATAACATATATAGGAAACAAGACAATTAGTTACTTATTATAAATATAGTAATATAGTATAATAGCATTTTGATACAAAGTTTCAAAAAATAAAAAAGTAATAATTAAATATTGTGATTTTAAACTAGAAAATTATCGAGAAAAGAAAAAATACATTTTCATTAAACGGAAAAAAAAATCTTTGTTCTTTAGCCTTCAATTCCCACTTCACAGTGATTTTGAATTCACAACTTCACATTATACAAAACATCAAAACTCAAAGTAATTAAGAACCAAATTCCTCTTAATTTCTCTTTGTATTACACTTGTATAGTTCTTTAATGTTAGTTATTCATGTTGCTATTTTATGAACGTTCTGTTTTGGAGAAGTCATATATTTGTTTTATAAGCATTTTCTTATTGATTAAATAAAAAATAGAATCGTTAAGAACCAAAACCAATAAATCGAATCGATTATACATGAAAATCGAATCGATTATACATGAAAATCGAATCGATTATACATGAAAATCGAATCGAACCGACCGATACACATCACTACTCTTAATTTATTTCTATTAATTATAAATTATTTTTGTAATATATTTCTCTGGGTATTAAATTTATTATATTTAAAAATGATATAATAAAATTCTCATGATTAGTAATTAAGGGGTATTATACTGGCGTACGAGAAAAGAATAATTAATTGACAGTCCATTAAATCAGGGTTAAATACGTGCAGTCTTTGTGACTGCATTATCCGTTGATCTATAATTTCCCTTTCTCAAAATAGTGTTTTTCATTTACATGGTAAGAAAATATTAATTAAGAGAAATATTTGATTATTTTATTTATATTTTAAGACATAATTCTTCTTTATTAAATATTTATTTTATCTATGGGTCATTATTGAGATATTTGTAATCTTCAAAATAATTATTACTAAAGATAAAATGGAATTTTTTTTATTTATTTTATCTTGTATTTCTCAAATGACAAGTATTTTGAAATAATTATTTTTAATAAAGACGATAAATATTTTAAGATGGAGGGAGTATTTTGCATAATCATTTGATTTCTTGTATAAAAAATAAATATTTTCCCTATCCGATCCCAAGTTATGTGATGATATGACAGTATTTGATTAGACACAAAATTTAAGACTTCTTATTTCAGAAATATTATAAATTACCTTTTTTAAACATGACCTCTTGTTTCATAAATACAATAAATTGGTACGTGTCAATCTTGAGGATAAAATGAGGATGTTAAATTTAATGTCTTCCAAAATATAAACAGAAAAAAGGCATAAAAGTACTCCAAAGTCCAAACTTGATTTCGAATTTTCAGTTATATATTCTTATACTTCTATTACTTTTTGCACTTTTTTGGAAGTAAGTGAAATAAATATATAATAAACTTTTGAGTTTGTTGCGTACTTGCGTCATACATCAAATCCACAGTAGTAAATAAAGTACTAAAGAGAA
This sequence comes from Solanum chiquidenum, assembly GCA_029582725.1. Classification (NCBI taxonomy): domain Eukaryota; kingdom Viridiplantae; phylum Streptophyta; class Magnoliopsida; order Solanales; family Solanaceae; genus Solanum; species Solanum chiquidenum. The sequence goes on along the minus strand of JAJOOS010034794.1, from coordinate 1,127 downwards.
AAGAGACCGAAACACTAGGCATGCTTACCACTATTCTCTATTCTTCATCAACTTTTTTTATGGTAAAGTCATGTCACTCAATATAATGTTGATGTTGTCATTGATCATGATTGTTATTCATTTTTCATAAAAATGTTATCAATTGGCTAAAGATCAAATACCAAAATAAAAGAGACTGTCACTAGCTAGTCCCATCTTATAAACAACTATTAGTCGTTAGGTAGCTGGATAAGTTCAAAGTTAATACATGAATAACTTGGTTATTCATGTATTAATTTTATATCATGTTTAATTTACAAATAAAATAAAAGTTATTCATGTATTATCCTTTAATTTTATACAATTTTTTATTGATAGATTCTCAAATAGGGGTGAGCGTTCGATTTTTCGGTTTGATTTTATCAAACTTTCATTTCGTTCTTTAGTTTTCAATTTTAGAAAAGTGTACACCGTATATCAAATCGAACTAATTCGGTTCGATTTAATTCAGTGTTTTTAAAATAATTTTGTAGTGCGAATGAAAAATAAAATGAGGACAAAATCAAAGTATAAGATACTTAAAAATTTAAAACTATGTTAAGAGAGTGTCTCGTCATAGAACATTTATTATGCTAACTAAAAGACTATATTTGTCTTTATCAAGAACATTATGCCTCCAACTACTTCTTGAGAAAAACAAAGACGGAGATGAGTTTCTTTACATAACTTATACCGATAAAAATACATTTGGGTTCCACTTGGAAATTAATATTTGAAGTTAACTATTGAATTGTAAATTTGTTGCTACTTTAAGTTGTTCATGAATGATTTAATTGTTAGTTGACTTTTTTATTTTTAGTTAAGAAAATGCCCATAAATAAATAAATATGAATATGCATATACATATTATTTTTATTTTAAAAAAATAAAAATCCGAGTCTTCGGCGCACCAAAGTCATAAGACCCTTACACCGAACACCAAATCGAAGAATCAAACTTTTAAAAAAACAACACTGACATTAAATCGAAAAACCAAAGAATCGAACTAGTTCAATTCGGTTCGGTTGTTCAATTTTCCAATATTTATGGCCATCCCTATTCTCAAATATTGTATGAAAGTTATTCATGTATTAATTTAGTACGGTGTT
>JAJOOS010034793.1:0-16278 GCA_029582725.1 Solanum chiquidenum | reverse complement strand
ATAATTGTGGTATGAATACAATTTTGCAACCTTCTTGTTTGACTCTGTCTTTCTTCTTCTTCTTCATCTGCTATGTTCTTTTTTCTGATTTTTTTCATCAAAATCTTGTGCATTAGTAACCCTATAAGCAAAATTCAAAATTATTAAACATGAATGTATAAAAAAATCAAACAATATATGATGCATGGGTGCTAATGTAGATTGCTATATTCTAGTAAATCTCAAATATGAAAACAAATCACAAAAAAAATCGAACAATAGTGTTTAAAAGTCGAAAAATCTGAAATACACAAAAGAGGGAAATCTCAAAAAATACTTGGTGAATTTGAAAATAAACTCACAAAAAAAATGAACAATAATTTTTAAAAGTTGAAAAATTCGAAATACAAAATATGTGGTGAATATGAAAACACCAAATCTAAAACCCTAAGAGCAAATTTTGAAATTATCAAATATAAATGTATTAAAAATTAAACAAAATAAAAATATGAGTGAATTTGTAGATTCTAATAAATCTGAAATTTTAAAACGAAATCACAAAAAAATTGATGAATATTTAAACAAAATCACATAAAAATAAAAAAATATGACTGAAAATTCGTAATATATAGAATACGGAATACACACCATAGTCGGTGATTTAAACAACAAATCAAAATAGATAATAGGAATTACCTTGCCAATCGAGAAATCTACTTGAATTAAAAAATAGATTTCGTTTAACAATAGAGAAAATTTCTCGACTCAAAATATATATTTTGATGAACAACAATTGAGCACCTTGAAAGAGAATCTGGAAACGTGAAAAAAGGGGTAGAAACGTGAAAGGTGGAGGAAGAAACATGAATGGTGATGAAGGAAAGTTAATGGGTATTGATTAATTTTTATTTTATTTTTAAGGTATAGAATTTGATCCAATATAGAACTGTTTCCATAAATAAAATTAATTTTAAATACTAAAATCTGAATACATATTATTTTATAAAAATATTGTCATTCTGACATTTTAAATAAATATTTTAAAGTGTTGTTATTTTAACTAATTATGTTAGATATTATGACTTAATTGCTAATTTTTCCTAAGGATATAAAGAGGGAATTGGGTCGGTTAGAATGGGCTGAAAAATGATTGAATTGGAAATTAGAAATGACCCAAAATTGGTCTTTTGAATCTAAGAATTTAGCCAAATCGGGTTTAATTAACAAATTCGGCTAAAGCTAAATGAGACGAATCTAAACAAGATTAATTAACAAACTTCTTAAATTTAACAAAATAAAAATAAAAATAATTAACTTAATCAAACTAATTAATTCAAAAATATACGTATAATTCAAACTAAATTAAATTAGTAAAGTGTTTAACGTTAAAAATAAATGAAACTTTTTCAAGATAGTTTTCAAGTATTTGTAAAATATATTAGTTACATACATAACAATATAAAACATATTTATTATTTAAATTATTATAAAAGTGAATAAAATTCTTAAAAATATCTTGAAACATATTTTGAATTTTTATAAAATTAATTATTTCAAATCGTTTGAAATTAAAGAAACTCGAAAATTAATTCTTATCGGGGAGGGTCAAAATCGGGTGTCAACAATGAGCACAAAGAGAGTTAAGAAGACCTAATGTTCAAACTCTCAATTCTGCCATAGTGGCAGCAAATAAGTTGGCTGACTTCGATGAGGGTGACGACCCCAGGGATGCTTCGCACTTCAAACAGAAAGATAAGGGGAAGGAGTGGAAGAAAAATGGGAAGGGCCAAGCTGCCGAAAAGGAAGACGAAGGTGGGAAAACTAGACAAGAGGAGTCTTCTTTTCCAAAACACAAGGGAAAGTTTGGAGGATGCTTTACTTGTGGTGGTCCACATTTGAAAAAGGACTGTCCGGTGCAAGTGAAGGTAAATGCTTTGATTGCTGCCGAGTTGGAAAGGGAATGGAACAATGAGGCAGAAACGTCAAATGTAAACTCTTTGGCGTTGGTTGAAGATGAAGTTGATGGGCAGAAAATGGGTTTTGTCCGGGATTCAAATAGGTTCAGATGAAAGATGTCCGCGACGAGGACGTCGAGTTTCAATGGGTGGGGGAAGTTTGTAAGGGTCCTGATCCAGTTACTCGACATGGCACGATGGCGACAAAGGGTTGGCATGAATGACTTTGTCAAGGGCCTAGGTGCGGGTGGAATCAATCATGTATAATGTGGGCGAAGTGTTAGCATGGCTTAATGATGCCAAACAATGTTAGTCAGGCAGTGTCATAACATGAAATTGACGTTGGCAAGGCAACATGCCATGTCATGGCATGGACGCTGACCGTCATTGGTTGTGGACATGTTTGGCATGAGGAAAACACACGATCTGGTCAAGTGCGGAAAAATCGAGCTGAGCTAAATTAAAGCATAGACAGAATAGACTGTGAATAGGCTGAGTTAAGTGTGGGACTTGACTGCCGCACAGTGGGCTAACCTCTTGCACTGAATTTAGGTGAAGTAATCTGCCCGTGTGACAGAATCCTACAAGTACACGGACTACGAATCCTACAAGTACACGGACTACGAATCCTACAAATGCACGAACTATGAATCCTAATACAAACAACGATATATCCAAATAAATTATACATAATATATATTTATCGATTATTATTTTGGTGGGTCGGCCAATCAAACAACCAGATAAAATTGAGGCTAAATCTAGTCCACGATTCCTGCCCTAGTTGTGTGTCCTGGTCCCACAGATCTTTCTTCCCCCCCCAATAAATTTGCACTTTGCCTTGTTTTTCTCTGTTCATCAGATTCTCCTCTCCTCTTTGCTTGGTGAAATTTGGAAACCGCAATTATTGCATTAAAATAGTCAACCATACCGGATTTTTAATTCAAATTCGATTTGTTGATTGTCTTTTTTGCATAATTATCCTCCATTGTTGTGCAGAATTTGTCGTCGAAGAGCTGATCATTTTGATTCATGTAATTAGGGTTTTCAGGAAAATTTTCAGTTTCTCAGAAGCTTCTCCAATCACGAAATCCTTATAGATAAGTTGAATTTTTTTGATCTTTCCCTTGATCAAAGTGTTTGTTTTTGCTCAGAAAGTGCATACCCAGAAGCTGAAATCTCGTAAATTAATGATTCTGGGTTCAGATTATGTTGTATGTATCTTTTGTATGTAGTTTTGTAATCTAGTAGCAAAATTGTGTATCTTGTGAGCGAGGTGTGTGCAAGCTGGCTCGGACACCACGGTTATTAAAAAAAAGGAAAATTGTGTCTTATGGTTAGTGTTGTAGGAATGTTTGTATATGATTAGTTAATAAGTAGAAATATGAAGCATCAGAAGAAGAAGAAGAGATCGAAAGCTTGTAAAAAAGGTGGGGTTGGTAACGGTTCGTTGCCATCTGGGAATAGTAATGATGGAGGGGAGAATGTTGTGACGGCTTTAACGGAGGCATTTAGCTCTGTATCTATGGAGGAAGCAGCATGTGCTTATAAAGAGGCAAATGGGGATTTGAATAAAGCAATGGAGATTCTGGGTGATATGGTGGAGCGTAAGGAAGACGATAAGATCACTAGTTGTTCTAGCTCGAGTGGAAACGTTGGTTCAAGCTTGGATTCGAGTAACTCGGATGTGTTTGTTGGGGGTCATTCCTGGAAAAACTCAGTTCAGCGCAAGGCCAAGATGAAGAAATTGGTAGCTGCTACTGGAACAGTATCGGCGATGATAGGGAAGGATTATGTGAGGACAACTCCTAAGAAGAGTTGTTCAAAGCTCAAGGGATTAAATGATGAAACATCGAGCAACGAAGATGTTGAGCAGTTTTTGTATTCCATGCTTGGGGAGGACTCTGATTTGAGCTTAGCTGTCGTCAGAGATGTGTTATGTGAGTGATCTTTTTCAGTTGAACATTAGCATTTGTAAAAGAAGTAAAAACGAAAAGAGAAGAAACTGACAAGACTAAGTTATCAGTAGAAGGTGCAATGCATGTCTAGGTGTGGTGTTGATCACGAAAGATTATGTGCTATACCATTTGTGATTTCCATGGTTGTATCATTACTGAAATCAGTATCTTGCTGATTTTGTTGTGTGCTGATATAAACAATTTAGACAAAGGTACTTGCATAGCATATTTCTTCCTTATCTTTTCAAACTGAAGAAAAAAATAAAAAGCATGTTGAAGCAAATCAATTTGTATAAGAAGACTTCCCTGTGCACGAAGTGTTCCCAGGCCATAGCGAGTGAATATGTGTACTCTGGATGTAGACTTCCTCTTGCATTTTGGCAAAGAGGTAATTGCTAAACCTCAAACCTATCTCCTACAAGTCACTTTAGGTCACTAAAAAAAGTAACTCTGTTGTTGTGCAAACCCTCAACCTCGATGTCTAAATTTAAAAGAGATTTCTGCTGCATCAGGTGATACTTTTCAAGCTTAGGATAAGTGGTACTTTTTGTGTTGTCATGTTCAAAACAAAATTTAAATGCAACGAAAAACAGATAGAGATACCCTTCACTTGGTTGATGGCCTTGTAACTAGAACTTCTGTTTAATGCAGGTCAATGCGGATATGAAGTTGAGAAGGTAAAAGTAGTTTGACTTACCTGTTTGTTTCAAATCAAACTTGTTTGCTTTATGGAGGCTTGAATAATGCATTTTGTTTTCTCCCCATTCAATTATATAGTGTACCATATAACTCAGATATCATCTTCTTATTTTATGATAGTTTCTAGAGAAGATCTGATAATTACTCCTGTTATCACATTGTGTTTATAGTTGGATCCTATAGGGTAAGATTGCATTGTATAATCCTTTGAAACTGATGTGTCCAACACTTATCTGCTTCCATTGTCATGGCACATTGGCTTTCTTGACAGACCATTCTCTCTGTATTTCTTTCGTACATTATAATGGTGTAATTTTAGGTTTTAAGTCTTTTCTAGGCTTATGTGACTCTCTTGGGGTCGTTGTCATTTATTGTGCCATCATATCAAGTTCATCATTGTAGTTCTACGATCTTAACTTGATGCTTTGACATCTGACTTTAAACTTTGGAGGAATATCAATATGGACGAATTGGTGACTGTGATTTGTTTAAACTACTGTTCTGATTCCTCTTTGTAGTATAATTTGGTCCTCAGTGTCTTATTGCTGTGGCTTTCACTTTTCTTTTGAAGCGATTCTCCTTTAATTGTGCTTGTGCTTCTCTTCTAGGCTCTGAGTGTGTTGCTTGAATTATCAGCTTCCTCTAATGAGCAACCTAAGCTTAGCGACTGTAGTGCAAACTGGAAAGAAGAGGCTGTGTTTCTTCATTCAAGTGATGGTGTAGGTTAATTTTCTTATCTTCTACAGTCCATTTATATGTGATTTAGCCATTTGTAACATTATTGTTTTTGTCTGCTTTCCTGATTGATTTTCATATATACCAACCAGAATTTCATATTATGATTGCTTGACTATTTAGCTTTATTCTTTTTAATCTCCCCTTTATCCTTCAATACGACCTATTTTCTTTCTCTCTTGGTTCTGATGTTGTAGTTTGCTAGTGTTGTTATGCTTCATCAAAAGGTGGTATAGGACTATAGTCCAAATGGGCAACTACCTCCTTGTCAAGAAGTACAATGAGCAAATAAAGGTCTGTAGTTTGTTGATTTTAAAGTGAGGAGGCTAGGTCAATGAATTGCTGAAGATACCCTTGGTGGAAAAGCTGGCACTAGTTTCTCATTGAAATAGGCATTGTTGGAAGACTAAGAAAGCTAATTATTCATTTTATCAAATTAATGTCTTTTGTTGGTTTTAAAAGAACTCTGATCCGGCTGTGCAGATACTAAGCTACTGATCTGAATAACGATAACCTTAATCTTGAGTTCTCAACCTTTTTCATGTTCTAAACTGACAATATCAAATTGCTCCCCAAAACTGAAGGTTTTACCATTCATTTGATTTTGGATGAGCAAAAGAAGTACTATGGCATATGCTTATCAACCAGCAAAAAGAAAGAAGAAAAGAAAAGTACGCTATCAGATGATTAGTTCATTGCATTTTATTAGTAATTGACCGCCCCCATTTGCGACTCATCATATTAAGCTCAAGGTACCTCTTTAGTCTTTGGAAAGCATGGTGTCAATTGGAAATGGTTAGCTTTCAGCCTAAATGTGTTGGTAGTTGGGATTTGGTTGTTTTCTGTATCCAAAATGTTTTGGCAAACTCGGTAGAATGTTAAGAACTAGAGGAGATGGTCTATGTGGAATATCGTCATGTTTGTTAAAGGAAAAAATGGAGTCGAACTAATAGAAATCTTGCAGTTGCCTTTTTAGTTTTCTGTAATAGGGGTTGGTTCAGTAATAAAGTGTGGTTTTAAAACCATTGAGGAGCTTAGTGGAATTCTTTTTCAATTTCAGTTTCAAATATGCATACCTCCCTGTAGTTAAATTTCTCGTTCAACTGCAATAAATTTAATAGTCTGTAGAACTCTCTTACTAAATTAGTTCAGATGAAATAAATGTCTGGTTTTCAGAGGATGACCTGATGCTTAGTGCCAATTTTCTTGCAGCTTACTGACAGGACATCTGATTCTACTTCTCATTCATCTGAAGGCGAAGTTCTAGAAAATGTGTGGTTTTGGGGGCCTCCTGGCAGGTAATTTTACAGATATCACATCATGTATTCATGTTCCAAGAAATTCACCTTTAGACCTTTTTTGAGCAGTAGGGCATGTGGCATTTCAATTACTCTCAGTTTTCCGATGTTATTGAAATCCTTGATTTTAGATGTAAGATTGTTTGCAATGTTGAGTAGGAATCCTGAAGCAGGGAACAGGTTAAGCCGTTAAGGGCATCTTTTTTCAAACAACCTAGTTCCTACCTTGGAGCTCTAGATAGGTTTATTGATAAATAAGAGAACTTGCAGTGATGAATGGGGGCCACACCGTACTCCTATATCGCCACTGCAGGCAGAGGTCCTGGCCCGTGGGATTGAATCTCACTGCCACTCATCCACATGCTTTGGCCCATGAAAAAGAATCAGGCCCGCACGTGAGGGGGCGTGTTGAGAATATAATTAATTAATAAAAGTGTGCTCTCTCTAATAGCTTAATCTTTTAGATGAGATGGTCACACACTTCAACACATGAGATGGACATCCATCTTATTAAAAAAAAGAAGCTAAATACTTACCTCTAAATAGTAAATATAGGACTAGCGAAGAATCAAGTTTGGTGAACACATTTTTTTGACAAAGGTAACAGTAAGTTTGGTGAACAGATTATTCTCCAACTTCAATGCCTAGTGCATGCAGATTGATGCAGGAGATTCTCCCTATAGATCATTATGGAGCATAACAATATCTAAGGGGTCATTTGGTTGGTAAGATAAGGAAAATTAGTCCCAAGATTATTTTGTCCAACCAATGGTACTAAAATGATGAGAATGGATAGCGAATCCCATGGGATATCCCATCCTACCAACCAAACAACCCCTAAATTTATGAAAGTCACACTTGTTTTGCTGTAGTAAAGTTTTGTCTCAGCTTGATAAAGCCACCACGTCATGCAATATGAAATGGTAAAAGCTTATCGGCACTAGATGTTTACACTCAATCAATGATGTAAGACCAATGGCTTCCATACACTCATTTATTACTTAACCACGTTTTCTGACCTTAGTTGCTCAGACTCTACTTTCAATGCTGCACCCGTGTCGACACAACGTGGGTGTGGGATATGTACCGGATCTGGTTAATTGTTTTTTGGGTACTCTGATCAAAATTGATAGACATATGGTTTCTGAAATCATAACAAAATCTAGGGTAAAATCATAATTTAGGCATATATATTTTTTATTGTTAAAAGATATTTTTGTATTAAATGTCAGCAACCAGAAGATGCTTTAAAATATTTACATGTTAACATCATTGTCGAATGTGCAATGAACTCAAAAAGTCTATCATGAATTCTAGCATGTATTTTTGGTGCCTATGGACAGAAAGGAACCATAGCTGTTTTTATGGAATTTCAACTCCTAACCATTCACTCAACACTAAATGTTTGTTGAGTCTATTATTTTGGCCCAACCTGTCATATGTGAATAGTTCTACTGCTTTGTTACATTTTCTTAGCTCTTTAACTCTAGACTAGACATAGTCATGTTTAGGTCTCCTCTAGATTTTTTGATTTTGTGGCTGGCTCCCGGGTCTCAACTTTTATCATGTAATGGAGCTAGCATATCTCTTTTGTTCTCTTTGCATCTTCTTAATGCCGGTAATGAAACAACTTCATAAAAAAAAAACTGTACTTGATAACAATTGCAGATTCAAACTTGCTTTCAATAATCCGTGCATTCATTTCCTTCCAAATAGTCTACCATAATTTAGACATATTTTTACAGCTCATTTTTAGACATTCGGATTATTTTTAGCCGAATCCCCCCACCTGGATCCGTACCCTCGAATTATACTCCCTCTGTCCCAATTTATGTAGCCAAAACTAGCTCATGAGGTGAAGATTGCCTAAGATCATATAAGAAGACTAATTACCCATGCCCCAACTGACGTGGTCTTCTAACACCTTCAATTGGAAGTGAATTCTAGAAGCCTTGTTACTGGATCAAATTATTATTTGCTTTGTTTCAGGAATCAGTTAAAAGTTCCTGCTGGAAACTCTGAACATTCTTCATCATCTACAGCAGGAAATTCTGGACCAGTACTTCCTCAAGATATCCTGGAATCTTTGTTTAATATGCCAACCCCCAAGAGTGCTGAACATGAACCAACTACTATGAACTGGAAGAATGTAGTGAAGAAAATGACATCTTTGGGACAAAGGTTTGGATCTTGTCCTAATGATATTCCACCACTACAGCATACTCATGGTACTGTAACAATTTCTATTTGTTCATATTTTGAATTTTTCAGATGTAAACATTGTAAATGGATTTGCATTTTTTAACACTTTCAAGAGACTTCAGATCTATTATCATCATGGTTCTTCAGATATAAACCTTTCTTCATGCTACATTTATCAGTTGAGATCTGATTGCCTATTAGAGAAGCCTCTTTTTATATATAAACCTGCCAGTTTTCCTTGCAAAATAGTTTTTATTTTATTTTTTTATTGTTAAATTTAATTTACCCTAACAGAATAGGTTTTTTGAGTTGATGAAATTGTTGACTGGCCATTCAGAGGTGGCATAGTTCCCCTGTTGCCACCAAAAGACAGAATCTTCCCAGGCATTTTTTATTTGTGGATATGTGTACCTTTTTCCTCTTTCTCTCATCCGCGGTGGGCATATTGTAAGATTTATATGTTTGCAGAAATTGGGTTCCTCTCTTTACTACTTTGAATATCTCTCTACTGCAGCTGAGGGAGATGAGTATCAGCTGTTCAGGGAAACTGCAAAGCAACATTGGGAGTCAATGAGATCCCATTATCAGAAGGTATGCATATTTATAAGTTCTTCATGTTATGTTCTTGATCTGGATAAATCTTCTGATATGTAATGAGTTTGGATACATATTTTGATATGTTTTAAGTTTTCAAATTAAGAGCTTGAAAAGTTGCATTGTGCTGCAGGCTGCAACAGCTTTTTCAAATGGCCAAAAGGGACATGCTGCTTATCTTGCGGATCAGGTAATGACAACGTAGGAGCACGTATGCCTCATAAAGTGATTATGACTCCTTTTCTCTATTTTCGATGTTTACTATTGCTTGTTGGAGTTTCAGCGAATTTGAGGCATTTTTATTTTTTTTGAAAAGTAATTGTCTGAGCATATTAAATACCACATGTTTGATGCTTTTGTTGTATCTAACATGCCAATGCTAAACTGTCATGCTTGTGCTGATTGAAAAGCTCTTGAAAGTTTTGCAAGTCGTATATAAATTGGGAAAAGGCACAAGTATCCAGTGAACTTGTCCCAAAATGTCAGGTTACACACCTATATTTTGCGGGGGTCCTATTAACCCCCTGGACTCTTTGGAAGTGAATTCATTACCATCCTGAAACGAGACAACCATAGGTTTGGCACAGTGTATTGTACACGTGCTGCTATGTATGTGTACATTTCATAAAAATAATTATTTTATCCTTAATTTCCAAATTTTTTTCTTTGGTCTTTCTCTTTCTTTCTTTTCATTTCGCCTTGTCTCCTTTACTTTGGGGTTGCCAGAAAACTTTGCCAGCGAATCCTCAACCCTCTACTTTTTCTCTTCTGTTCTCTCTCAAGCAAATCGTCTAGTCTGATTTAGTGAATTATGAAAATTTTCTAGTTATTAGGGAAGAATATATGTATAGGAAGCTAAGGCTGAGGGTTTGTCCAAGAAGCTTCATCTGAAATATTGACTTCAAGGAGATAACGGAATCTGTTCTGGTTGCTAATGAATAGAACCTCCTGTAGTTGCTTGAGAAGGAACGAGGAAGTTCCCAGATGGTGAATCAGAATTTACCACTGAACTTTGATTGTGACAAGGATTACAGTTGACTATCAAGCTTTTCTTTCTTTCTCCTTTTTCGACAAGTAAAACTTTATTCATGTGGCATTGAGTAGATGGGCTATTTACAGCATCAACCACCTGCCCCCCTTTTTATAAAATTAAGGTAGCTGATGAAATTCATAAATTTCTCTACATCATCTAGTAAGATCCATTTTGCGCAAATAAGCTAAAGCTAGCGTTTGCCCTCAAATTCCCAAATATTTTTGGCAAGTCATTTTTGGGTGATATTTCACCATGCGTTTGGCCATAGATTTTAGTATTGAATTTTTTAAAAATAAAATTATTTATATCCATGAGTTCTATAAATTATTAAAAATACTCATTAGTTTGTATTATCATTTTATAATGAACATGTTCCGTGAAAAGTCATGACAACAAACACAATTAGTATGAATCTGAAAAAAGAGGAAGAAAACATAAGGAAAATACCATTGATTTGTGTACAAAATACTATTATTACTACTTGTAATTGGAAGTGACTTTGGAGAGCAAGCTCGGATAAAAATTGTATAAAAAGTGTATACAACTGTATAAATTTTGTACAACAAATTAGGACTGAAATTTAGTGGAAAACTATAAATGATGGATGATTTTATAAAATATGAAAGTTTGGGGCAGTTTTTAAATTTTTAAAAATTGTCAAATAGTAGAATTTGGCCCAAATACTAGGTTTTCTTATTTGCGAACTTGGGATGTTTGCCAAATATATTTGCTAAGTTATTGCTAGTTGTATGGCCAAACACTATTTCCCAAGTTTTTTCCCCTATATTTGGGAATATTTGTGGCCAAATGGCACAAGTGTTTTATACAGTGTGTTTCGGAACACGTCTTGAACCGTACCTATTGAATAATTTATATATATGGTAGGCTAATATATATTTTCTCTCTCTCTCATGTGGACACTGCTTCAGGGTAGGCTACACAACAGAAAGGCTCAAGAGGCTGATGCGAAGGCTAGCCAGGATATATTTGCCGCTAGGTGGATTACAGATCAACATTTATTTTGTTTTTCGAATATCATCTCATTGCTCTATTAGTATTAGATGTCCCTGTTAAACTGAGCTTCCATTGCAGAAACAAAAACATAGAAAACATGATAACTATCGACTTGCATGGGCAACATGTCAAACCAGCAATGAGGCTTTTGAAACTGCACCTTCTGTTTGGAGCATTTGTACGCTGTAAGCATCTTGCCATGTGATGTTTTGTGCAACCATATATTGGAGATTTAATAAATTCATAATATGTTTTTACATTTCTTGGGCTCAGCTGTTAGGTTGTTCAGAGTTATCACGGGATGTGGGGCACATGGCGTTGGGAAGTCTAAGCTGAAAAACTCGGTATGGAACACTAATCTCACTTACTCTTTTATAGTTTTTGTTTCTAGATCCATTGAACGTGGTCTAGTTTCCTTATTAGTATTATTAATTATTATTTCTTAGTACTCTCCTACTATCTTATTCTTCAATTTTACTGTTACTTGTTGTTTTCTTTGATTTGGTTATCGTATTGTTTGTTGCTGCTACTGTTCCTTTTTCCATTTTTCTTTATATGGTTTCTTCACTGTTGTATTTCCTTTTCTTATTGATTTTGATATGTTTTACTTGAGCCGAGGGTCTATCGGAAACAATCTCTCTATCTTTACGAGGTAGGGGTAAGGTTGTGGGCACCACACTCCCAGAGCCCACTTATGGGATACAGGGTATGATGTTGTAGATTCATTGAACATTTAAGCTTAAAAAAAGGAATTGTTTAATATTCGAACACATAATACTATAGAACAACATGTCCATTGTAATCCTACAAGTGGGGTACGGATAGAATAGTACATTTTCTGTTCTTCATTTAAAAAAACTGTAAATGTGAGAATCTGCCCTTTGTATGCTTACCATGGTACAGTTATTGTAAAGTACCTGTTGCTATTTGCAGGTAGTTGAACTTTTGAAGAAAGAACGTATTGAATGGACTGAGGAGAATAGAGGAACATTGCTCATCAAGCTCGATGGACGAATGAATTTTAGCTTTCTAGATACTGATGATGATGATGATGATAACTGATCATCCCTTAGGCATGGTTGCTAGCAGTTGGGCGCCGCGGATTTTAGCATTAACAGTGGTGCTAAATGTAATTAGCATCACTATATTATCTGGGTGCTAGGTGGTGTAACCTAGATTATGATATTTTACGACATTTACATTTTCTTTTGTTAGTGTGAGAATTGTAAAGGTGTATCCTAGCTCTGAGTATTATGCAGCATGATAGCTAAGCTCATGTATCGGTGTAGAATGCACATTATTGTAGTAACTGTAATACTCATTTATTCTGGAAATCATGAAAATTTGCAGTTGAATATCTTTAACTGTATAGTCGTTATCAACGAGAGTCTTTCGCACAATAGGTATATTGTGAGTTTACAGTTTAGTAGTATTGAGGAGAGTCTTTCACACAATAGATGTTCTCATGTTACAAATTAGTGGTATCGTTTAGAGTCTTTCACATAATAGGTGTTCTTAGATTATAATTTAGTGGTATCGATGAAAGTCTTTCACACAATCAGCGTTATGAGTTTACAGTTTAGTTATATCAATGAGAATCTTTCACACAATATAGCATTTAATACTTTTTATCTATATAATCTCATATATCTTCTTACCAAAAATTATATTCCTATTTCTTGCAATTTATTTTATCACCTATAGTGAATCTCTTTTCTGTTTTCTTCCTCATATGAAAAAGCAGAGCTATATACTTGGATGTCTTACAAAAGTTGAGGAAAAAGAGTGAGTGATTCCCATATCGAAACAGAAAGCAAACGCACAAACTTGTTTTTATATAAAATGGTAACAAATAGTTATGCACAACTTACGCAGCCACGTATTGGATATCTTGATTTCTAATTATATCTCATGCCCGTACATCCATCTTAGTATTCTCATTTTTACAACTTTCATCTTTTAAATGTAAGAGTTTTTGTCTGGCCAACATTCTTCTCAAATTACAACATAAACTGATCTAGCCTCTAAAAACTTCTCTTTAAGTTTAGGTGGCACGTTTTTGTCGCACAAGACTTGGATGTGAGCCTCCATTTTATTAATCTTGCTCCAATACGATGAATGACAACCTCGTCAATCTCCCCATTACCTTGGATAATAGACCAAGATACTTAATACTTCCTTTCTTTTGAATGACCAAAGTATCAAACCTCACTTCCACACCAGATTCATATATTGCATCACTAAACTTGCACTTCAAGTATTCTATCTTTAAATACTAGATTCACCTTGTTTGTCTGAATAACTAGTTTTGCATATCAATCAAAACGTACTCGTACTCACAAAGCAAAACTAACAAAGGAGGATAGCAAACAATTACAAAGTTAAATGAACTCTTCAAAAATAAATTGAAAATTGTCGATATTGATTTGGTGCAAGATATTTGTCTCTTAAACTTGCTCAATTTTTTCTTAAATATTTGAATTAAGGGCTACATTTATTAGATATTAGCATCAACAGTGAGGTGAAATTTAAATTAACATCTCTAGATTATATTCTTACTATCTGGTATATTTTAAGATGTTTACATTTTATTTTGTTAGTGAGAATGGTATAGTGGAAGTCTGAGTATTATATATGCAGCATGGTAGTTAAGATCAATATTACATATATATACTCCCTTGTTTGGGCAATCTAATCATGGGAAGTTGTACCTTCTAAATGTTTGCAATTGGATATCTAGTTGAGTACGATCTTATATTGGAAACAATCTCTCTATCTCTTCTTAGGTAGCTAGCAAGTAGTAAAATTTACATACACCTCACCCTACTCAGACCTCACACTTGTAGGCCTTGCACAAAGATCTACTAGGAACCTCAATAGACTCAAATGGTCCGGTCTTTTTATTGACATGCTCAAAACGGGATCTTAGTACATCTGGCTACCCTTAGGAACCTTAATGAGGACGAGGATTGGTATTGGATGTGTATGTGTTGAGTCCAATCCCAATAAGATGGTGTTGTAAAAGGGTAAGGTCTGTGTATATAACACTTTCTCCAGATCCTATTTGTGAGACTAAACCGAGTATGTTATTATTGTATAAATTTGAAGAAAAAAAAAGTAATAAATGCTTCTTTTTTTAAAAAAAAGCTCAAAATATTTTGAAATAAATTAGACTTCCCACTCTATTCTGAAAGGCTTTGGACTATGTCACACATATAGATAGATTTAGTTATGGATATAAAAAAAATCTTATACGTTTACTGATCAAATAAAAACGTTAGACTAAAAGTTGAATAGATAAATTCTTAATCAATGAGATCTGCATGTACTTTAAACTAAACTTTCCTTTATTTTAATAATATATCAAAATAACTTGAACACCTAGTAACAAATCTGGAAAAATGAAAACTCTAAATCTATAGACTAAGTAGAATCTAAAATTATAGTAAATAACTTGCAAAATCAATAAGTAATTGAATAAAGAGCACTAAAACATTCTTTTAGGAACCCCAGATTTCTCCAATCTGTCTTCGAGTTGATTCTCTTTGTCCTTCAACTTCCAAAGTTCAGTTGTGGCCTCAAATCTTTGTTTCATGGTATCAGTGCCACTTTCTTGCTGATTTTGAATATTATTTGTTCGCTGATCTATCTCATGTCTCGTATCTATGAGCTTCTCCCAGTTCTTCTCAATTGTTTTGCCTTTTGAGGTAGACATTTTTGCTTCAATTTGGTATACAAGTACTATATAGAGTATCAAACTAGCTCGAACAACTGTAAATACAAAACTAACAAAGTTAATGAAAACCAAATTCAAAATATCGTATATAATTAAAGTAGCTTCTTTTCTAATACATTAAAAGAAAAAAAACATTTAGTATCAATTTTGTGACCATGAACTTACATTGAGATGATGAAGCGTATTACTCAGTTTATTACATGCATAATACTCCATTGGTTGTTTATATAGGACATCAATAACTTAGTTTTTTCCTTAATTTCCTCTCTCTTTTACTCGTACAAATTAATGTAAATATTACTAAAAATAAAAATTTCCATATCTTGAAAGAAAATCGTCAAGGAAAATATTGGAAAAGTAATTAAACTCCAATAAAAAAATGGACAAAGAAAAGAAAATTTTAATAAATGAAATAAGGAAATATAACATATTGGAAGAGAGTTCTTCTTTTTTATTTATTTATTTATTTTGGGTTTGTTTCGTTCTTTTATGTTAAAGTAACTCAAGTTAGGAAAAAACTAGAAGAAAATTAAGTACCATCAAAACTAAATAAAATAGTAAGAAAATAAATATGTTTTTACATTATGCTAAACTAACATTCTTCTCGTATAGTATTATTATTTTCTTATTTCATGGAAACATTTCCTTTTCTTTTTCCTCTCTTAATTTCTTGAGTTAAACTTTTCCTAAAATATATTTCCAAGTGTCTTAATTTCTTGAGATTAACTTTGCAATCGAATATATATTCCTGGTCTACAATATGGTAATTTTTGTTTTTAGTAGAAATAATTTTTTTAATTGGCACTATTAAAACACAAAAAAATAATAAGGAATGAATTGCAGGCATAAGTTCTTTAACTTTATGTTCTTAGTTTTTCGGGAAAATGCATAAGTATCCCCCAGCCTATGCCCGAAATCCCTGAGACACACCTAACCTTTACTAAGGTCCCATTACCCCCCTGAATTTATTTTATATATAATTTTTTACCCCTTTTCAGCCTACGTGGCACTATCTTGTGGGCCCAACGCGTGTTGACTTTTTTTTCAAAAATAGTGCCACGTAGGCCGAAAAGGG
>JAJOOS010034792.1:0-12526 GCA_029582725.1 Solanum chiquidenum | reverse complement strand
TTCTTTAAGTTCATTGTACTAGACAGTAGTTCCTTTTGTATTGTAAGGGATGTGTTCCTCTTGTGTTGTAGTCGTGTTTTAAGATGGCTACTTTGAGATGTAGTAATCCGATTTTGTATAAAGGTTTAAATGAAGTGACTTTCTAAGTCTTGTGTTATATTATGAAAAGTTTTAAATTTTCCGCTATTTTTTTATTATAATGCAATGACGAATGCTAAGAAGGTCTTGTATAAGACCTCCGAGAGGTCGAATACGCCGGTAACGACTAGGGGGTGCTCTAGGGTCGTTACAACCCACAACATAGAAAGAAACCCTAGCTAGAATTGGGTTTTATCTTCACAATTGGGGGGAATCTAGGGGGGCTCTATGGATGGAAGAATCCATAGATGAATAAGCTAACATACCTTGATTCAAAGCCCTCATAAAAGCTTGCAACAATGGAAGAATTTGACCTAGCCCTCTTCTCTTCTTTTTCTTCTTCTTCTTCACTTTCTAGAGAGAGAATTTTCTTGAGGGAATTGGGTTCTTTTGTGTATTGAAAATAATGATTTGGAAATCATCTAATTAAGGGTATATTAGGTTTATATAGGGGGTCTAATTACTAATAAACCAACCCTACTTAATAACTAACTAATTCTAGCATATTCCCTAAGTCCCTAACTTAAGACAACTAATCACAAAAACTGCCCCACCCACGAAACCCTTACCCACGGATTATGGGTGGGTCTACGGACCATACTGGTCCTTAGTGGGTGGTGGTCTAGGGCTCAACATGCAAGGGAACTATGGTCCTTGACCCACGACTCCTTCCCACGGGGTGTGGGTCCATCCACTGTCCGTAGATGCCCTTCGTGGGAGGGCTATTTTTGACAGCTTTTGGGGTTGTTTTGGGGTCCTCCTCAAGGACCCCTTGATTGGTCCTTGGGGAGTCGTACCTTGACACCCTAACCCTAAAACCCTCATTCTAAGTTTGAAAAGTTATTTTTACGAGCTTAACCCTCATATCAAACTCTAGAACCCTAACACAAGGCTCTAGAACTCTCTAGTTTAGCTTACTAGTTTTCGGAGTGTTACACTCCACATACCCTTTAGGCGATCGTGGTCCTTCATAGTAGCTTAGGGGGTTATTTGCCTCTTTTCACGGACCACCTCATAGTTTGTGTGATGCTCCACAGACCGTCTAGGTGTCTGTGGTCATCTACAGACAGGGGCGGAGCTACTACCAATCAAGGTTGTGCACGTGAACACCCTTCGTCGAAAAATTATACGGTATATGTAGGTCAAATTTATTTAATGTCTAGTATATACTTAAGTTTGCACAACCTTTACATGGTTAGAGGCTTTGGCACAGTGGTAAAAAGTGTGTGAGTGACTGAGAAGTCGAAGGATCGATTCTTGGATTTAACTTCATTTATTAATAGTCAAATTTCAAGAGTTTTTTGTTGGTCCTTTATATTCTTTTATTCATTAGAACTATTAGATATTATTTCAGTCATCACATTATTCAATTATTTATGTAATTATAATTTATTTCATTCTAAAGAAAAGATTATTTTAAAATTAAATTATTTCTAATTATAGACAACATTCATTTTGGGACATACTAAAAAACAAAGTATGTCTCATAAATCAAGGTAAAATAAATATTTATTAATAACTAAATTTAATTGAAACTTTCATATTAGATATTTATTTTTATTAAATATTAAATAGTATTTCAAACAAGTTTCTATCTAAAAAATTAGAAGAAAAGATTATGTGTAATTATCTATATATCATTGTATTTTCTCTTCCCTCCTAAGTAGGTTACTGAGAGGTTTGGCCTAAATTTTTTTATAACATGTTAATTGCTTCCATGATTTTATAGGCGAATCAAGAGAACTAACTGGGGTTTGACACTTTTAATTAGGATTTTCACATATTCTTTATCAAAGCACAACAAATTTAACATTCATTAAATTAAGAAGTAGCAAAATCAATGATAAAAATAATTTAAATTTAAGTAAAATCGATAAATTAGTGTTATGTTTTCTTGAATGTTTGATATATGTTTAATAAAAATCTTGACTCGTACATTATAAAATCATTATTTCAATCTATACAATTTACCGTGTGATTTTGTAACTACAAGCAATCCAAACTGAATATAAAAAGATATATGACTTGTATTTGGATGAAAACAAATTATGACATTGTTGATGATCGATGGTCAAATCGCTATCTTAAGCAAGATAGATGCGAACCTACTTACTAAAATTTTTTGTTAGTTTCTTCTTTAAATTTTGCACACCCTTCATAAAATGTCTAGCTCCACCACTGTCTACAGAGGCTGCATGCAACACCACGAGTAGGGTGACGGGTTGTGGTCCTCTTCACGGCTCGTGGACCCCTCTATGGTTTGCCTTTCTCCCTTGATTAATTCTAGTTCAGATTATTGAAGTGTTGCATTATTATACGCAAACTCAATCAACGGCAAATGATCATCCCAATTGCCCTTGAAGTCAATTACACAAGCTCTCAATATATCTTCCAAAGTTTGGTTAGAACACTCCATTTGCCCATCAGTTTGCGAATGAAATGTCGTACTAAGCTTAACACGGGTACCAAGACCCTTTAGAAAAGATTTCCAAAACTGAGAGGTAAATTGGATACCGCAATCGGAGATAATGGATAAGGTCACTCCATGCAACCTAAACATTTCCCTCAAGTACAACTTCACATAGTCCTCTGCCAAATAAGAAATCTTGACTGGAATGAAATGAGCTGATTTGGTCATTCAATCCATAATAACCCAAATAGAGTCATATTGTCGCCGGGTGTGGGGTAACCCAACAATAAAGTCCATATTCAAATCTTCCCTCTCCCAAGTAGGAATACTAATATCTTGGGATAAACCTCCTAGCTTCTAATGTTCAACTCTCACTTCTTGACAATTAGGACATTTGGCCACAAATTCTGCAATATCTTTATTCATCGCATTCCAGCAATAGACCTTCTGCAAGTCACGGTACATCTTTGTGGCTCCAAGGTGAATGGAATATCAAGAACTATGGGCGTCTGATAAGATTCGCTCCCTCAAATCATCAACACTAGGAACACACAAACGACCTTGATATCGAAGTACACCATCTCCCTCTTGGGAGAAAGCCTCATTGTATTTCTTAAGCACCACTTCCTTCAATTCAGCAAAATTTTGATCGAGACCTTTCTTGGCTTTCACATCTAGCACAAAAGACGATTCTTAACCATTATGTACCACAACACCATCTTTGGTAGAGTCAACCAACCGAATACCCAATCGGGTCAATCTATGAACATCTCTAACCAATTTCGTCTTACTATCCTCAGTATGAGGAACACTACTCATTGATAACTAACTAAGAGTATCTACCACTATATTTGCTTTGTCGGAGTGCTAGAGACCACTCATGTCATAATCCTTTAGCAACTCAAGCCACCTCCTTTGGCAAAGATTTAGATCTTTCTGCTTGAACACATATTGCAGACTTTTTTGGTCGGTAAATTCATCAACATGAGCACCATATAAGCAATGCCTCCAAATCATTAAGGGAAAAACAACCGCTGCTAGTTCCAAATCATGGGTAGGATAGGTCTTTTTGTTAATCTTAAGTTGTCGTGAATCATAAGCAATTACTTTCCCATTTTGTGTAAGAACATGCCCTATCCCAACTCTTGAAGCATCACAATAAACCACAAATCCATCAGATCCTTTTGGTAAAGTCAACACCGGAGCAAAGGTAAGCATATCTTTCAATTCTTGAAAACTCTTTTCACACGCTTCAGACCATGTGAACTTAAACTTCTTTTGGGTCAATGCCGTCAATGGAGAGGCAATCAAGGAAAACCCTTCAACAAACATTCTATAATAACCAGCCAAACCCAAGAAACTTCGAATATTCGAAGGGGATAGAGGTCTAGGCCAACTCTTAACCACTTTTATTTTCTTAGGTTCTACCTCAATACCTTTAGCGGAAACAATGTGACCAAGAAAAGCCACGGATCTCAACCAAAATACATATTTACTAAATTTTGCAAAGAGTTGTTGGTCCTTGAAAACTTGCAATACAATCATCAAATGATTGGTATGCCCATCCTCACTCCTTGAGTAAATTAAGATATCATCGATAAACACAATCACAAATATATCAATGTATTGTCTAAACACCCTATTCATCAAATCCATACGTGCGGCCGTAGCATTAGTCAAGCCAAAGGACATCACCAAAATCTCATAATGATCATACCAAGTTTGAAATGTCGTCATCAGAATGTCATCTTCATTCACCCTCAATTGGTGGTAACTCGACCGAAGTTCAATCTTAGAGAAGTAACTTGTTCCTTGTAGTTGATCGAACAAATCATCTATCCATGGAATAGGATATTTTTTCTTAACGGCAACCTTATTCAATTACCGATAGTCGATACACATACGAAGAGAATTATGTTTCTTTCGAACAAACAAGACTGGAGCAGCCCATGGAGAGATACTCGGTAAGGTGAAACTTGTATCCAACAAATCTTTCAATTGCTCATTTAACTCATTGAGTTCTTCTGGGCCATACGATAAGGAGGAATACAGTTAGGTTGCGTATCTGAGAAAAGGTCAATGTCGATGTCTATTTCCCTTTTGAAGGGAACACTTGGTAAATCATCAAGAAAAACTTACAGAAACTCATTAACAATGTGGACCAACTCAAGGAATTTTTTGATCTAGGGTTTTATGAGAGGGCCCTACAAGACGTAGAAGTTTACACGATCTGTAGGAAGGGTTTTGTGGGTTTTTTATTAAAGAATTGGTATCCAATACCTTGTTCTATGGACGACCAGGACAGTTCGTAGAGGTTTATATGGACCAAAGGTCGATATGTAGAATCTGTCTGGCAATTTTTATGTAAGGTTATTTGGGTCATTTTCTACCCTTTTAACACCTAAACTACGTCATTTTAGAAGATTCTAAGGATCATAACTACTTTTACTCTTCAAATATACCTAATTTCCTCTCATTCACTCAAAACCATCAAATTTCCCCAAATGTCTTCTCCTCCAAATTCTCTCCAAAGCTCTCAAGGAAAATTCTAGGGTTCTTCAAGCTCCAAGGTTTCTCTTGCAATTCTAGGACTTTGATTACCCAAGGTATGTGAGAAAATTAATAGATCATTTTCCATCCATTAAGTCCCAAAGATTTATTTTCTTATGGGTGGGTTGAACATTATACATCGGGTATGTAGGTTGTTGATAGGATTAAGGAGGTGTTTGATACAAAGACATTTGATATGGTGCAATAGGTGCATGATATGGGAAAGTTTGGTATAAATAGGGTGTTTGATATTGAGGAGATGGAGGATACAATGCTATTTGATATGAGGGTGTTATATATTTTGGAGATTTTGGGGTGGAATTTTGTGGGTTTAGAGTAGGATATGTAGGTTCAGAGGTATATGTCTGATATTGGGGTGGACATGGGTAATTTGGAAGTTGGGTATGAATAGAGTTCAATTGATTTTGAGGATGAGAGGTAGGATGGATTGGTAGAGAATGATTTTGGAGAGTGGTATGGTTCATAGTGGTATAGTTATCCATGTTTTCCCCAAAAGGAGTGTTGAGAGATACTTTTTAGCCCGATTGCATATACTAGCCATTTCTTATTCTAATTTCATAATTTTCTGGTCCATTCTTAAAATCAACTCATTGAAAGTATGTTCTCCTTGAGAAGTCTCAACCTTTTTTGTAATACTATTGTTAACAATCATTTTTTCCTTTCCTTTGTGATTCAAAATTGGAAAAGGAATAGCCCTTTTTGATCATGTGTGGTATGCCATAGTGCATAGCTCAACCTTGGGGAAGGGAAAAATAAAATCAATAGAAAAATCTTGCTAGGAGAGTAAAGCATTATCATAATAGTAAACACGTTGTTTCACGAAATACATGTTATAAATGCAATGGACCTCATTGAGCCAGAAGTAGGCCTAAGAAGACAAATAAGAAATTCACAGTAATTAATTCAAACCATATTTTGTCATTTATTGAAGTTTAGAATTAGAATTAAAAGGAAAACGAACTATTCAATTTATTAAATAAATTAAAGCTAATAGATTTTTTGGAATGAAAAAGCAAGAAAAACAGAAAAATAAAAACTAAGGAAAAATGGGATGACAAGGGGAAATCCTAAAGTTCAATACCCATATGTCACTGATTCTCAAAGCTTGGAGCAATTTGCTTTTTCATCTTTGGAGTGATATTGTAGGAACGATTTAGCAGGTTGTGTGCCCAAGCAGTTTTCTTCACATCTTAAACCCATGATGTCCTTCTCTACTACAATCCACACTCTCAGTATCTTATAGAATTCATACATAATACTCAAGCGTGCAGAAGGCTTGTTCATTACAAACACTCATAGTCAGTAACTTTTCCCACTTTTGTAGTATGTGGTGAAATTTTGGGATCTTTGTCCCAAAATCATATTCATATTTACCCATGTTTGACCACAATGGAATGAATCGGGTTCGCTTAAACTGACGAAGCATTCATAGAGGGGCATACTGTTGGAGACCCTCTAGGTCAATGAGCTCGATCTAATGAAGCTCATGACCTCTTATAAGAGCACTGAGGGCAGACAACAAAAATTACTTTCATTGGATGCGATAATCAAAAAGTTTCTTCATGAATGCCAATCTTTGGCTCCTACGGGTGCAATAAATTTAGCCAGTTTTCGTGAATGTGTAATAATTTTGCCGCCAACTCTGGTGAGAATGGTTGTCATGTTGGGCCGCTTGTAAAAGTGTTCTATGGCCTAAAGTTGAAGCAAAAAGTTGCATTCCTCAAAAAATCTCTTTCCTTTAGCACATTTGGATAGAGCCCTCAACATTTATGTCAATATCATTGGCACCAAGGTTACCTCAATGTTGCAACCTCCTTGGGCTAAAACTTGAACCACGAAGCTTAAGCATGTATCAATTTTTCCATTTTCTTTAGGAAAAATAAATGTTCCGAACAATGCGATGACAAAAATGTTCAAACACTTCTTCTCCCACTTTTCAGTCGAGCAAGAAATTTTTGTTGAATGTTTTATAGTCGTCCTTGAAATTAAAGAGTTCATACAAAAATCCAAATATGCCAATATGACATTCTTTTTTAATCCTAGAAAACTTAAAAACTTGTTTGCATATTGTTTGTAAGATACAATAATGCTCTTCTCACGGTATTGCAAATCAATGAACCCACCAGTTTCCTCTATGGTGGGTGATAACTCAAAATCTTAGTGATATATTGGGACATAGTTGTTCAATTGTTAAGGAATTGATATTTTGAGACATAGTTTTTCAAGAGAATTAATTGAAATTTCCACCCACAATTTACTTTGGAACTTCTAAGTTCTAACAACGTAAGGTACTTAATATTTTGTAACTTTGAAATTATATAAACTGAAATAGAAATTCAATTGAAAATTTGTTGAGAGCAAATTTAAGAGGCTCTGGGATGAGTCCATTACACTTGACTTACTATACAATTGATTGAAGGTAAGGTGATAGATTCAAGTAATATCGCATCAAAAAAGGGTAAGACATTGGATTTGAATCTTGATGCACCATAATGATAAGGTATTGGGTTCAAGTCCCACAAAATAATGACTTAAGACATCTCTATATGGATAAGACATTGAGTTCGAGTCTCAATGCACCATCGTGATGATATAATGATGACTAAGGCAAAAAAAATATTTTTTTTATGAAAAGTCTTGAAATTCATCCCATTGAATTTGGTCCATTCCTTGAAAAGAATGTGGTAGTAACGTATGATAACTTTGAAATCCGCCAGTTGACTTGCTCCATTCTATCGTATAAATGTGGTAGCAATGAATAATAAGTCTGAAAGATGACAAGTGATTGAATGTATGAATAATGGCGTTGATGGACAGAATTATAATAGTCATCATTATCATAATTATGAAAGAAAAAACTGTGGGTTCTCCAAATAGTCCTTCAAAATGTGAAGTAATTCTTATTATCATAATGGTATGAAAGGTCATTGGACCTGTAGTCGTTGTGCGACCTAATAATTTGATAAATTTATAAAATCCTCCACCAAAAGAAAGGAAGATAAAGTGGTGGTACACTTGACCTTTCAAAGTGATGTTGAAGTTGGTCATGAAAAAATGATAAATTTTAAAGGCATAACAATGTGCTTATAATGAAAATTTATAAAGCTTATATAAATGATTAGTCCATTCCTTGAAGAAAATGTGACTTGTGATAGGCATCATGAATGCTCGACCATTCTGAAAGAGAATGAGTCAAGATGTGATAAACTCATTATGGGTTGGATATATACCATCACTCACCTCTAAGGGAGGTTTGAGAAAAATGAAAATATGCCACAACTCACCTCTACGGGAGGTTTGAGAGAAACTAAATTTTATTTGGAAGAAATGGTCAATGGTTGTGTACGATTATACGTCATAAATATTATGGTATGTTTATTGTGAACTACCAAAATAAATAAAAAATTCTTTCCTATAAAGGTTGTGGCCATGAACAAAAAAAATTATTGTGTGGCAATACAAATTTGTCATTGATTGTGTACCTATGGTATGACAAAGTGTCGTGGAATATGTGATAGTACACAAATTAATTGAAACCTTTAACGAGTTGTGTTATTAATGGAGGAATAATATTGAGGTTGTAGTAAGTCTCAAAAGAAACTTTTTATGTTTCAAATGAATTGAAAAGAAATATTGAGACTATAAATTACGAAAAGATTTAATATCTTTAAATTACTACAATCGAAGCGGGTTATAAATATTTATGTAAAGGATTACCAATTATTTTCCTCTTGTTTGTTTCACACAAACATGGGCATGCTGATGAAATCACATGCAAAAGTAAACTATGAGTGTACTGGAATAAAGATCAGTTGGCATGATCGGTTGGCCATTCCGATTAAAATATAATGCAAAAAATAATTGAGCATTTACATGGTTATATATTGAAGAAATAAAAAAAAATCTTCAAGAATTCTCTTGTATTGCTTGTTCTCTGATAATTTGATCAATGTATCATTTTACCAGCTAAGGTTGAGATTGTACTCCCTGAGATTTTTGAAACATATAAAAACGTGAATATGTGCCCATTCACCTGCCATGTGGATCATTTACAACTATATGATAGATGCATCTATGTTATGGTCACATGTGCTTTGTTGTCAACTTACAAATTGGTGTTTGTAAGGTTGTTTGCTCGAATTATTAAATTATGAGCATAGTTCCAAACTATAAAATTATATTGATAATGCTGATTGGTTTAGCAGAAATTGTATGCCTCTAATTATAGCTAAACCATTAATTATGAGAATAAATCTCCCAAAAAGAAATTTGGTATGAGATGAATTTATTTAACATGTAGAAACACTTGTATGCATCAAGCCAACAAAGGTCCCCTATCAAAATTGGTTCAGGGCCAGGAACCAAATAATTTTCATCTAAAACGTTGAATGTGCGGTTATGTTTTAATTGCTCCACCACACACAGAGATGAATTCCCAAATAAGGTTGGGATGAATGTTAAATTTTCTAACATTAGGGGGAGAGATGACTGACAGCTGAAAATTATGTGTGAGGTTAATTATGAATTATCTAGATCCTCGTTAAAAGAAAATGTGAACTTGAAGTTCAAGTGATCATTCATTTGCATAATGTTGCAAATCAATTGCTAGAGGAATTTACTGACCCTATGATATAATCAGCTGCAAATGCTCCAATGAGAAGTCCTTGAATGAAAGAGTTTATGATACGCCTGAAGTGTAATATAACGATCGGTTCCAAATATAAAACAATTTGAATAAGGAGAGGAACAAATGATCAATATGGCCATGATAATGAGGCAAGTGCTATAAGAGAGCACCGCGACATAACACTTCATAAAACTTTGGAAAAGATTCAGGTACCTGAAAAATAATGAAAAATAAAGAGATCTCGATAAGTTATGTCATATTGGAATCTATATCAAATAACCATCGACGGTATCTTTGATATGAAGTAGCGCTCAATGATATAAATTGTGACGAGGATCTTGAATTGAAATTTGTCATAGAGTGTGGACAGATAAATGATTGGCCAAGTAAAATGCATAATTCAAGTATATTTTGTTTCACTTAGAAAAGTGATGTTCTGGATGGATAGTTCATAAATCAAGGTATAATATTAGTGGGGTACAAATAAATTATTATGCGATAATATAATCGTAAGATATCAAGTACGGCTTGTGCCTTGGGGCATAAAGGTTTGTCGCAAAAAAAATTCCTGACATTATTGGAGACATTTTCTCATATGGTGGATGCAATGAGATTTGTTTTGATCTGGCAATATGTGAAAACTTGAATGTATATAATGAATAATTATCATGTCTAGCTAGATAATATTGAAAGTTATATGAAAATCCTTGAAGTAATCAAGGTGTCTGAAACATATAAAAGTTTGAAAGAAACTTTTTCAATAAAGTTTCAAGAATCCTCATATGGATTGAAATAATCAAGGAAGAAAATGGTACAAAAAGAATAATTCTAATTGTCCTTGCATTTTTATGAAAAGGTCAGAATCTGCATTTGTTATAATAGTTGTGTATGTTGATGACTTGAACATTATTAACACTCTTAAAGATCTTTCAAAAGTTGTTGAGTGTTTGAGAAGAGAATCTAAAATGAAAAGATCCTGGAAAGTTTGTCTTGAACTACAAATTGAGAATTTGACGAATGAAAAGCTTTGATGCGGTTTTATAAAAATAAATCACATTCATTAAGTACCTCAATGATTAAGAGATCGCTTGGCATAAATGATGATTCATTTTGATCTCAAAAGAAGGATGAAGATCTTCTTGGTGATGAAACTCCATATCTTAGTGCAATCGGGACACTAATGCATCTTGCTAACAATACTCGACTAGATATTTGTTTTGCAGTAAATTTACTAGCAAGACTCACTTCCTCCCCAACAAAAAGACATTGAAATGGTGTTAAACACATACTTGAATATCTTCGAGGGACCATAGACATGGGTTTATTCTATTCCGATTAATCCAAGTCAGAACTGATTGGTTACGCAAATGTAGAATATTTATCTGATCCGCATAAAGTTCGTCTCAAACATGCTATTTGTTTACATGTGGAGGCATAATAATATCTTGGCGATCAATGAAGCAAACGTTGGTAATCACTTCTTCAAAATATGCAGAAATAATAGCCCTCCATGAAGCAAGTCGAGAATGCATCTGATTGAGATCAATGACACACGATATTCAGGAAATGTGTAGTTTTTCTTTAAAAAAGAATATAACAACCACAATGTACGAAGATAATCAACTGCAAATGAAAGTGTCCACAAGATGATTGTTGCTACGAACAAGTTGAATGAGCAATTGACTTGCAGTAACAATGTCATGAATTGAGTGATTTTCAAGAATGTATTCGGCTAAGGTCAAAGTTTCATCATATCTGTAACACCCCTCAAAATGAAGTAGGATAAAGTAGAGCCTCACATGGGTTTTGTACATTAAGAACTTTTTAAAATAATGAGGAACAACCTTTTAAGTTAGTTTTAAAGAGTTTGGAAGTCAAACGTCAAGGGACGACCAAGACGTTCGGAAACTAGTCTTTTACATGTTGGTGCGTTCTAGTATGTTGTTCATGTTTTTATGTGTTGTTTGGAGTCTAAAATCAGTGGAGGTGACCCTAGTGTCTTAATAAATGTCTTTAGGGTCAAAACGTTCGTTTACGACGCCCCGGGACCACCCTAAGGGTCCCCGGGAGGACCCCAACCCTTTGCCAAGCAAGCTGCCAAGGCAGCTTGCAAGTTGTGCTTGGAGGGAGTAGCTCCGCGTCATGGACCTGCTCCACCAAGGGCCAAAAAGTGTCTCCGCGACGCGGAGACACAACGGACTCTACTGTCTCGGATTTTAATTTCTAGAAACTTGCGGGAACACCTCCGCGTCGCGAACTTGTTTCCTGACGAAATCTGCGAAAATAGAACTCAAGTTTGACTTGTTTAAATGGTCCAACTAAGTGAGAGGTACTTTGGGTACTTTGGGGAATTATTATATTCGGTTATTATACCTATTTTAGGGTATTTTAGCTGGTTAAAACCCCATAAGCCTAGAATTAGACCCCATTCTTCAATTGACCCTTCCCTCTCAAATATAGATTCTCTCAAAACTCCATTGAAGACCTTAATGAAGCTCAAGCTAGAAGATGGGTTTTCAACTGATTTCTTCTTTAATTTCATGGGTCTTCAATAATTAAGGTATGGTAACTCTTGATTCCTGAATAACCTCTCATTCAAGGAGTTCTATCAAAGATTTTCAAAAGTGATTCAAAGACCAAAATTCCCAAATTTCAATCTAACCATGGGTTCTTTGTCAAACGATTTTCTAAATCATTCTATTGATGAATTGATGTGGAATTAAGGTTTTTAAGATAATTTTCAAAGGAATTCTTGAAGAACCCATGATCCCCTAATTCTC
>JAJOOS010034791.1:0-13812 GCA_029582725.1 Solanum chiquidenum | reverse complement strand
TTCGTCAACAGTACCTCGCCGGACTTATTTCACTTTCTCATGTTCGATCTTCTTCTCAGCTTGCAGATCTGTTTACCAAATCTCTCACCGGACCTACCCATCACTCTCTTCTTCACAAGTTGGGTGTCTCCTCCCCTCCAACTTGAGGGGGGTGTTGGAATTCTTCTACTCTTCTAATGGCTACTAGTTAAACATGGAAGTAGCTACAAATGAAAGAATCTACAAATGATTTTCTGGACTTAGATTATGCAACCATTGGGCCTCAGATTTGGGCCTCAGAACGAATGGGCTTTAGCATATTAATTAAGGCATTTTTATAATATATTTTCTGTATTTATCTCTTAGTTTGTTATAGATAGACCAATTAGAAATAACCAGCTGTGCAGTTAGTTAGCAAGATACTTGTATAAATATAGGTAAATTGTACAGAGCAGATTATCAATTCAAAAAGGAAATTTTCCAATATAGTCTTCTATTTTGACAATTCCTACGTCTCAAAATTTGGAATTTCACGTTAATATTCACACTACTTGGAGCTGAATATGTGTGAAAGACTAGGTCCGAAATTCAAATTTGCATTGGTACTCAAAGTTATATCATATATATTTAGATATAATTTTAAATGTTTTTCTTTCACTTTCTCTATTTATTTTTATTTGTTCACTATAATAAAAATATTTTTTAATTTTATTTGTCATTTTAGCATTTCAAGAGAAAAACATTTTTTTTTCATGTTTTACTATCAATATTAATTGTTTATTTGTCAAAATTTAATTAGACTAAATACTAGTAATTAATATAAATATTGTGATAAAATATTCATATCAATTATTATTTTTTTAAAACGTATAATGTTCAAACTGAAAAAGCAAAAGTGACCGAACAGAGTAACTCGGAATGGTTTCAACGCGAAGAGGGTTTATATGAAGATTTAAATTGTGAACTTAATTTTTGGAAAAATGTAGAGGGATTCTGATACTTAAAAACACAGATTTCAATGTACATTAGGATACAAAAATATTTGAGACCATTGAAATTTACTTGACGTAATTGTACTTGACCAAATCTTTTTCCCCTGGAAGAAAATATTAATTGAAAGAAGTTTTAAATTATTTTACCATTATTTGTGTTTTATGATATAATTTTGTGTTGAATATTTATTCTGTTAATTAAATATTCTCTTTGTTCCTAAGTATTCGTCCACTTTTCCTTTTTTAATTGTCCCTAATTACTTGTTTATTTTGATAAATCAAGAAAGGACAAATTCTTTTTACCTAATATATTCTTAATTAATTACTTTGAAAAAGGTAAAACAAAATTAAAATCTTAAGTTTTTAATTCATCCACTTTATAATTAATGGGGGTAAAATGATAAACTCACTATATCAATCATTGTTTTCTTAATAGGTGTGTAAATTCAAAAGTGGACAAATAGTTAAGGACAGATGGAGTATTATATTTTCATAATTACTAGTATTCAATGATAAAACTGGGGGGAAATAATTAATTTTGTCTTGAACTTTTAAAATAACAAATAATTTAAGATAAATATTTTATTAAAAATTAGACAAATAAATAGTAATTTGAGATGGAAGGAGTACTTGGATGGGTTTGACCATGTTTTATTATGAAATTTGAAAAAAAAAAAAGAATTATTTTCAAAGTGAAACATGATATTTGAAAATTGTTGCGTTTGACCATGAATATAAATTGGAGTTGTGTGACTTTATAAAGGCAATTAGGAGTCAAAATACTTTTTTTTAATTATTTTTTCGAATTCTAAAATTCAACTTTATTTTTCAATTTTTTTATGATCAAATATATTATTCAAAGTTTAACTCCGAAAAAAAAGGTGAAAAACTTTGATGCTCCAAAAATTAACAAATGCACATTCCTTTTGGGTACCACGGCATCGACTCACCAAGTGGTTGTTAAGGCACATGAGAGGTTAGATGGAAATTTTTGTGGTGCCAAATTTTAGGTGAAAATTTTCACTTTTGTGCTTAGCTTATTCTTACAAACAAAAATTGTGGTTGAAACCAAATCAATAAACAATAGAGTACTATGAATACTACTGCTACTTTTTTAGCATGAAAGGAAATAATTTTGTTACTATATATATATATATATATACATTTTATGGTTGAGAGGGTGAGTATTTAATTGGTGAATTAATTACCATCTTATTATGAATTGTACTGAAAACATATAATAATGCAGTGACAATAACTTTATATGGTCTAACTAACTTGTTCCTTTAGTAAAAGTGATCATATTTACAAGAAAATGTTACTAATTGGGTGTATTCCACTTTATAGAGGTAAAAATTAGTTCAAAAAAGTATTTCATCTTTAGCTTTTTCCACTTTAGTTCCTCAAACTGTTTAACATTCCTAGAAATTGAGCCTTTATATATCCAATGAATTATCATATATTTTTCTTTTATTTCTTAGAATTAGTACTCTCTTATCCATTGTTTTTCTTCCATATACTTTCGGGCCCTTTGTACAATTATATAAACAAATGTTTTTTTAAAAGAGGTGTTTTATTTTTATAGAATTATGTAGTAGTATAAGATATCTACACGTAACAATTTCAAACAAATTTCATAAAGATTTTGAATTTCAGTATAAACTTGGAAAGAGGAGTAGCTAATAAGTAAAGTTGGCATTGCAAGTAATTAATGTAATGTACTGAAGCAAAAAATGGTACTACACATAAGGACGTTTTAGGAAAGTGGAAACCTACTTCCTTAGACTTCCTCGTATGTCAGTATCTTTTTGTTTATCTCTTTTTTTTTTCCTTAAAATTTGTGTCAAGTCAAACTAACTCGTATAAATTGAGACTGGGAATACTAACTTTAAAAAACATGATAGCAATCTATTATAATTGATTAGATTATATATTGTATTGATAGTGTGTAATATTACAGCAATTTTGGTCTTTGGGAGTTCATGTGTAGACTATAGTGCGTTTAATCCTTTCAATAAACATGAGTTTGCTTTGGAAATTATAATACATGTAAGTAGAGTTGAAGTTTGCATGTAAGAGGGGCAATAATGACACAAACATAGGTTATCCAGATACATGGATATTCTGAATTTTGGTAGGCTGCACATTGCGAGGAGATTGTATTTGTAACGCCGAGGATGATGAAAGTGGGCGCCAATTATATGCATTTACTTTTTTCTTTTTCGGGTTATTCTATTTTATTTATTTTTTTACTTTCCACTAGATATCTGGTACCTACGTTGAAGTTCAACTATTTTGAATTCACTATTAGAGTGTGTGTCTCATATTGGTTGGAAAATAGATTACAATCTCCTTATGTGTGGACTTGAGTGATCCTCTCCTAATGAGTCAACTTTTGGATTGAGTTAGTCTCAGATATCATATTTTTACATAGTATCAGGGTTAGGTTCATCTTCATTTAGACTTTCGATCCACGCTCAAGTTGGGTCTGAACGTGATGGAGGGTGTTAGAGTGGTGAAAGTCCCACATTGGTTGGAGAATAGACTAACGGTCTTCTTATATGAATTATGAGCTAGCTTTTGTAATTATGAGCTAAATTTTAGGGATTGAGTTAGGCTCAAGTATAATATTTTTACATTCACACCGTATAAGACTTCATTGGAGGAGAAACGCTTCCTACCGAATTTTTTTTTCTCATACCCAAGTTATTTTATTCAATTCAAAGTTTTTAAAAAAGAATTGTAGTAGCTGGTCAATGATATTATACTCGACCATAGGATAAAACCTTAACCTCGAAATTGTAAAAATGATTTTTGATGCCAGTCAAACTGCCAGATTTTCTTTGTCCTATCAAAAAATTACACGTGTTACCGGCCTGCTATATTACGACATTGAGCCGGCGGTCTAAATTATTTACAATGTAAAAACCGTCGCACATTTTGGTATCTATTAATTTTTCTTGAACATTATTCCTTTTTTTCTCAGTCTCGTGTTTTATTTAATTTTTTTTCTTATTTCACTTTCTTCTAAAAGATAAAAATCTCCAAATTTTATCTATAATCCGATTCAGTATACCAATTTTGTCCTCGCTCGTTGTTGTAAGTAGCAACATCGACCTAAAGACAGAATTAGAATTAGAATTTATAAATTATAAATATTTTAAAAAAGTAGCTTGTGATATATATTTTATTAAACTTATTTGTTCATGACTACTATAAACACATTATTATTAAATTATAGTTTAGATATGCAAGTTGCAACTCGAGCAAATTTTCAAGCTATACGTATTACTTCAAAAGAAAAAAATCGATTAGTGGTCTCACAAATTAAAAATGCCCTCCTTGTAAGTTTTTAATTAGTCATATATATATATATATTCTTAAATTATATCCACTACTAATATGAGTCAATTTCTTAAATGGTCACCCAAGTTTAGAAAATTGTCTTAAAATATTATTTATGTTTCATTTAGGACCAAAATATCACTCAGCTATTATTATTTTTCTCCAAATATACTTAACATTTCAAAAGTTTTACTTTCCCCTAGTTGGCATGTCATGTCATTGAAGCTTTTTTTTAAGAGTGATATCTCGGTCGACGTGTGTGCTTTTCAGAAATATCCATTAAGTTCGAGGATAATTTAGTCATTTTAGGTTTATTATGGCTGCTTACAAATTATGACTCTCAAAATATCGCATGTGTAGTATATATTATTTAACAAGTACGTTAAAATATTATAATAATAATTGACAACAAAATTATAAATTAAAATAAATAAAATAATATATATTGAGCCCAAACTTATCCGAGCTTTTGTATCTAGTAAATAAAATATACACAAGATACAAGAGACAGCAGTTGGATTTGCAAAGGAATCATTGGAGAAGGAGACAAATGGTGGTGGGGGAAGCAACTGGTTATGCTTTCATCTACTTTTTGCACTCTTTGCTTCCAAGGGATTATGCCATATATCTTCATTATCATTACATGCACTACATGTGTGTAATTTACTAATTAAATAAATATGATTTTTTAATCAGAATATACAGTATAGAAATATATGATTTCTACTTCCTACTTTTAATTAGTTTTTGCATTATTATTATAATAAGAATGTCAGTACAATAGTACTAGCTATTAGTCTCATGCCTTTGAAAAGTAGTAAAGAGGAATAGAGAATTATTGAGTTATAAATAAATTGTTTTCCTTGATTTATTAAACGAGCGACGTTCATAATAATATATAGACCATAGTGTGTTTCTAACAAAATAAATAAACATAAGAATCATACTGCAACATTTTTATAAGAGACAAAAACAATATATATCACTGGTGTAGACAGACCAAAATGTAATAAATTGTTAGCGGTTGTTTTCCAACTATTTAATTAAGTTGGGCGCAACATCAATTAAACAGTAAATTGAGATAACTCAGATAAGCATGATTTTATAATACCATGATAAGAAATAAACCTTGAATAAAACTAAATTCAAAAAGTTAAATCATAAAGTAAAGATTAATCTAAAACCATATAAAAAGCCTTCA
Organism: Solanum chiquidenum; assembly: GCA_029582725.1. NCBI lineage: Eukaryota > Viridiplantae > Streptophyta > Magnoliopsida > Solanales > Solanaceae > Solanum > Solanum chiquidenum. The sequence goes on along the minus strand of JAJOOS010034791.1, from coordinate 8,295 downwards.
CCTCCCTAAGAACTAACACGAGACTCTAATACCTCGCATGTCTAGAATTGAATATTTAAAGAGTAAACAATATAAAATGAGTCTGTGATATTAAACCATATATTTTCTTAAATTTTTACTGGGAATTATTTTCTAAACTCAAAAAATAAAGGGAATTATACAATTTTTTTAGTGCAAATTCAAAAAACATGTTATATTGGGTGTAAAAAAGGAAACCAATAATGTATAATTGAGGTCAGATTATTTGGATTTATTTGTGACTTTAATTTTCCCACTATGCAATGAACATGATGAAGTGAATTCTTGCATTAGACGAACCACCCAGAATCGAAAATTAGGTCAGTGGTATACTTTACGTGCAAATTACAACCATTCTTTCATGGGCAATACATGCGCATGCAAAGTGATTTCACTCATCTTCAAATTCAAAAGTTATTGCAATTACTTTTTCTTTTGAAATTGCAAAGATAAATAAACAATAAAATTTATACTAGATGATTTAGAGTACAAGATAATCAACTATCTAATTTTTGCTGCGTAGGATATTCAAGTCTTTTAAATAAAAATTTAAAATTTATATAAAAAGTATTATTCATTTTGTTCCACGTGCGAAATAATTTTTGAGATTCAAACTTCTAAATTTTGACTATGAATTCAGACATAAAAGAGTTAAGATTTATAAAATAAAATATATACATTTAGAAACTACGAAAAAATATTGTTTCCTCCATCCAAATTTATGTAATATAGTTTTACTTAATAGAAGTTTTAGAAAAAAGAAAGACTTTTGAAATTTATGGTCTAAAATAAAATTATTTCATTTATGGTCAAATGAGAATTTTAAAGTTAAATTATTAATAAATATAGAAATGTGTTACTTCATTTTAGATTGACTAAGAAGAAAAGTGAGTCATATAAATTGAAATAAAAAAGGTATAATAAATCACAGTTATTAATAGCTTATAATATTTTAAAAAAACATATATAGAAATTTCAGTCAAAGAAAAATATTCTAGTAATCATGACCAGTTTTATTTGGAAATTAAATTATATTGCTCCCTCTATCTCAGTTTATATGACTTATTTCTTCTTTAATTAATCAAAAAAAGAAAGACATATTTTTATATTACGTAGCAATTTAACTTTAAAATATTTATTTTATCCTTAACAACATTATTTATTGACTAGTATATCTATTTTAATGAATCTATAGTAATTTTACAAAGGAGCAGGAAGATTGGAAGTACAAATAATTAATTGAGCAAATTTTCTTTTTTTGATGGAAATTAGAAAAGTGTAAAGAGCGGGAAAACAAATTACTTTGGTAAATTGGTATCAAAGAGCGCCGAATAAAGCGGTAGCTAAGATAAGCATACGTAATTAATTAGTCAAAAGATATGGGACCAATCTTCTAAAACAAGAAAAGTTTCACCTCCTAAAAGTAAATGAACAATTATTTTTTGGCAGTTTCGTTTCATTTCATCACATTATTTTCAAATTTTGTAAGCTATTTGGCTCCATAACGCTTTATTTAAGTAGCCAACTTGGAAATAATAAGGTTTTATAATATTCACACATTTATCCTTTGAATTATCCATGAAAAAAAGCGATTTTAGATATTAAAGTTTGATAGCTTTTGCTACAAAATAATATTTTTCTAATTTTTTTACGTATAAATAAAAAAACTTATGTAAATAATAGGACATAAAATTAAAGCCACTTTTAAATGCAAATAAAATTATTTCACCCAAATTACATAGAATATCATGAGTAGGAATAAGTCAAATTGCTAGTTTGGTATTTATATTTAATATAAGTCAATCTATTGAATGTTTAGTAGAAAATTATCTTTAATGACCATTTACTAATTGAATTAAAAAAAGTAGACTTATTTTTTCAGCACTTATGCATGTAGACTGTAGTAATAAAAATATCTTATAAAAAGGACATAAAATTAATAATAAATATATAAAAATTTATGAAATGAAATCTCCTAAATCTTTTATAGTCAGAAAATAAGTTATAAATACTGGGTACTATTTAAATGAAATCCCCCCACAGAAAAGTACAAAGGAAAATAAAAAGAGAAACAGGGGAAGAAAAAAAGTATTTAGGAGAAGTTTTAAGGAAGAAAGCAAAAAATATTTATTCCCTATCTCCTCATCCACCTTCTTCATCCCCCCCCCTCTCTTATCTTCTTTATATCCAGGTACTTTTATTTTTTTCTTCTATAAACCTCTCAAAGATTCAATCTTTTTGTGTTTCTTGTTCTGAATTTGCTTTGTGTAACTGTTATTAGGAAATGGACAGTGTGGAGGGGGCTTTGAGAAACAGTTTTGTGCCGGAGACACCATTGAAAATGACCCAAAACCAGACCTTTGGGGATGACTTGTCTGCCGCCGGCGCCGGTCAAAATGGAGTCTCCGGCGATGATTTCTTCGTTGACGACCTGCTTGACTTCTCCAATGGCTTTGTTGAAGGTGAAGGTGAAGATGAAGAAGGAAAAAACCAGGGGGGAGAAGATATCTCTGTTCAAAAACCATGCTCTGTTTCAATTTCTGTTTCTCCTCTGAAAAAAACAGAAATTGATGACAAGGACAAAGTCACCATTTCTGTTAAAGAAGATTTTGCTTCTCTTCCTGTTAGTGAAATCAGTGTTCCGGTGAGTTCCCAAATCCCCCCCTGTTTTGATTTTGCTGTAAAGTTTTATTTTTTATGAAAAAAGAAACGTTTTTTTTCTTAGTTCTTGAACTGAAGGTAACAGAGCGATTTTTTTTTTTGGCAACAGACTGATGACTTGGATAGCCTTGAATGGCTGTCTCATTTTGTTGAAGACTCGTTTTCTGGGTATTCACTTGCTTATCCTGCCGGAAAATTGCCGGTTGAGAAAAAAACAGACGACGGAGAAATTCCGGTTCAAGAGAAGAAGCCCTGTTTTGTAACTCCGGTTCAAACCAAGGCAAGAACTAAGCGAGGAAGGACTAGCGTCCGAGTTTGGCCAGCCTGTTCAGGTTCATTGACCGACTCATCTTCTTCTTCAACTTCCTCATCTTCCACCACAACCATGTCGTCATCTCCTACTGCGTCTTGGTTCCTTTACCCAACTCCGGTTCACTCTGCTGAGTCACCAGGTAAACCGCTGGCTAAGAAGCTGAAGAAGAAACCGGCGCCACATGGTGGAAATGGGCCTCAGCAACCACGGCGGTGCAGCCATTGTGGGGTTCAGAAAACCCCACAGTGGCGAGCCGGTCCAATGGGTGCAAAAACTCTTTGCAATGCTTGTGGGGTTCGCTTCAAATCCGGTCGGCTGCTTCCGGAGTACCGTCCGGCATGCAGCCCGACGTTTTCCACCGAGTTGCACTCAAACAATCACCGGAAAGTTCTGGAGATGCGGCGGAAGAAGGAATCAGAAGAAACCGGTTTAGCTCAGCCGGTTCAGAGTTTTTGAAGATATTTTATTTGCTTTTTAGGGAATTTTATTTTTTAGTTAGGAAAGGAAGGAATTTTAGATGAAAAAAAAGTGAACCGGAGTTAAGTTAGTAAGGGTAAAAAACAGAACCGGTTTAGTAAGAGAGTTAGGCCCGGGTTAGATTGTACATTTCCTAACATGGACCCAAGATTTGGTGAAGGTAGGTTTTAAAGTTTAGTGTAACGGATGGAGGAGTCTTTAATGTACTTTACTTTATAATTCCCAGAAAAAAAAGAAGGAAAAGAAAAGCCTTTTTAGAGAAAATCTTCTTATTTCATTTATAGTCTTGTTTTTACTATTTATTATTGTTGGTGTTTGTTTGTAATATTGTGCAAAAAATAGGAGGGAAAAAGCAAGATGACAAGTGCATTTGGAACGTTTCAACCTTTTAGTAAGCAGGCCGTTGAAAAGTGAGAAGTATATGAGCCTTTCAGGGGGTTGTTTGGTAAGTGGATAATGTGGAAATTTTAAAATTAGATTTTTATATTATATATAATTGATAATTAAATACAATATAAATTTAAGTATGAAATATCACATTTTGTTCCATTCAATTTGAAATTTTATTTTATCTCATTTTTCAGATGAAATAAATTAGTCAACATATTACTTCATTTGTTCCTTTTTTGTTGTCATTTTGTGTTTTTAAATTTAATTTGACTAATTTTCAATATTAAATTATATTATATTAAGTTGAGATTTTACAATAAAAATTTAGATTTTCAAAATCCGTAAATATTATAAATTGTAATTTTTCCATATATAATATGATGAAAAAAGATATTTAAAAATATTAATAAAAATTTATATTGTATGGTCTAAAAAAGGAAATAATGACAAATAAAAAAAAGAAAAAATAATAATTTAGAATTATAGTTCAAGAATAATTAGTCTTTGTACTAGACGACCCCTAATGCTTTTTTTAAAAAATTTCGTTGTTTGGAGCATGCATTAGAACCTTGACTAAATTCAAATCGCGCACGCAAAGCCCATTCAGAGATGACTCTCCCAACCGAATTTTCTCCATAAAGAGGGGTTCGAATCCGAAACCTCTGATTAAAGATAAAACAGTCTCACTACTATACCACAATCTTAAGATTAAGCACATAGACCATACAAGCACTCTAATTCCCAAACATTCATGGCGTGAGCCATAAGCATTCGCTTAATCCTAACGAATTAGTTTTGCAATACATGACTAGATAATCTTATATTTCTAAGTTTTGCTCTATTTCTTACTCTTATTCCTTATTAGTATATAAGTGGTTCACTATTTGTTTGATACAAACAAATGGAAAAATCAAACAAACATGATTAATGACATTTTGGGTGGCAATGGTATATCTTGATGTGGTCCACTCACACTATTTGAACAAGATTCAGAGAATTCTAAGACACATGGTTAAGGTGGGAAGGACTCAAGAGACAAATTCCATGCAAGAATTTCGATGTGACCGATAATATATATACTCACAACATTTTAATTTACTTATCTTATTTTTCTAAATTTGTTTTACAAATATTTCTAATTTTTACTTTTTTATAATATGTTTAATTACAAGACTAAAATAAATATTTTTATAAATTCTATGTATATTTAGTTTAAGACACCAAAGTATAAATTCATATCAAGTAGAAATCAGACAAATAAATTAAAACAAAGCAAGAGTGCATCAAGGATTTGAAAGGAGTATCTTACTTTTTAGGAGTCTCTTTTGGTAGAGGAAAGGAATCACAAGCTTTTCGTGTAGAAAGTTGAAGAGTAGAGAAAAATACAGTCTGCATGGACTGTGACTCTTCTGTGGGAGCAAGAGGGGGCGCACTTTCCTAGTTTTATTATGGTTTCACTTCATATTCAGTGACGTAGTTATGTTGATTCAAGGATGATCATTCAAATGTGTTAAAAATTTATATTATATATAGAGAAAATAATTTTATGTATGCATAATAAAAATAACTTTTCAGAGATATATATTAAAATTTTGAACACTTTTAATAAAATTCTTCGCTTTACTATTGTAAACATAGCGTTTAACAGTCTTTGAAATGGACATATCCTTCTCTTATTTTATTCTTTCCACTTTTACTTAATTTTCTTTCTAATATTTAATATTGGAGTGAATATTAATCATAGGGGTGTCAAATGGATGGATTAGGTTGAAATTTGAAATATTAAAATGGGTTGAAATAGAAATCGGGTTGGGTCTTGACCCGTCCAAGTTTAGTTTGTGCTCAAATGGGCTAAAAAACGGGTTGGGTCTTGACCCACCCAATTTAACCCGATTAATCTCAATAATTTTAACATAGTGATATTTAACTTTTATAATCACAATGCGAATTTCAGCTCAAGATTATTTTTTTTAAAAAGTAACAAATGGATAGATAAATCCTAAAAGATGTTATATAGATAATAATTCATACATTTAATATAGGAACATATCTTAGTAAAGAGTTTTAAAACGGGTTGAAATTGAAGATTGAATTGGGCTCAATTGAAGATTCTCTTAAAATGGGTTAGGCTTAAATGAGTTGAGATTGAACCCAATTCAAATTATCTTAAGCCCAACCCTTAAAATTCTGGACGGGTTACCTATGTTTGGGTTCATTTTTTACACCCCTAATTACTCCACTCCTCATTTGGAATTTTAGACCAGTGATAAAAATGTACTAGATGGTTGAGGTGTTTTGAAATTGAAGTGAGGATCTAATCCATTAATTTAAGGAAATATAATCCCACTAATTAGGTAATTCTACCGATTAAGACTTAAACAGATAAGAAAATAGAATAATGTCTTTGTTTTTGTTGGGACATATTGGAGTGACTAACTTGCGGTGATCACACTTAATTTGAACCATTAAGGCACTAAATATCATTCATGTCACTTTGGAATTCTCTTTTATGATTAATAGATTTGTAAATTTGCTTTCTTAATTAGACACAAAAACTAGATGAGAACTTTCATCTAAAATTTGTTGTCAAAAAGAAGAAGAAAAAGAACCTTCACTAAAATAGAGACTTGCACGTCTCACTTACATTGTTCCTTAATTTTGAGTTTTAATTTGTACTATTATTTAACATGTATGATGACACTATCTCCCATATCTACTTAGGTTACTTGGAGTATTATTATCAGCATTATTTCTGGCACATTTCTAGGCAAGTTTGATACACGTGATCACACAACTTATCACGTGATCATACACACAATATTAAATAGTACTAGTACTTGTGGTATATGGGATTGTTCACACACATTTGAGCATCTCAAGACAAGAGGCCAAAAGAATCTACCAAAACTAGGAAATAATATAACACTAAATTAATAATTAGTCACGTAAAATGGATTTAGGATGCTAATTTGATTGATGATTGAGATTAATGAATGTACAATCCAGAATTGATTAAAGAACGCATGCCATTTGTCACAGTGTTTTGCTCTGACTTTCACAATATCTATGTCATTAGTGTATTTAAATATTGCTCTAATCAATGATTGATTAGGTAATATCCAGAGTAATTAGTGGATGTGATGATAAGAACGACTGAAAATGTTCAGACATGTCCTCTAAAGTATGTAGGTGTTTCCATTAAATTGATAACCTCAAGAAGAGTAGGGTAAAATAGTAGTATTCAAATTATTTTTCCTCTTGTTTTTATATGCTCTTTAAAAAATATTAATTACGAGTTTTCACCATTTTACCCTTCTTTGATATTTAAATAATCATAATAATTACTCTTTGGGTTGAATATTAGTTGTTCACTTTCTCCTTTACATTTACACGTCCTTAAGAAGGGTAGCTTTACTAGTTTGCCCTTTAAGAAACTTTTTATAACTTTACAAACTTGCAAGTTTATACTTTCAAAAACAAATTAATTAATTGCAAGTGTAAATGAGAAAAAACAAGTTAATTATATATTTTGATTTTATTTATTGACATGAGACAATTATTTATAGTAGGATGGACAACTATATATGGGACGGAGGGAGTACGTAATGGAAAACAACTGAATTTGTCTTTCTAAAATGATAAATAAGTTAATATAACTATATTCAAATATCAAGACAGATAATTTGAGACGGAGGAAGTAATATATAAAATTGTTTTTTAGACATATATAGCAAGATCAAGTGTACGTTTAACTACGCGACTAATTTCCATTTAGAAAAATGGAATGCATGACTAAAGAAAATCAATACCAATGTTTTTTCTTTAAACTTAGCAATAATTAATCAACATAAAATAAGCAACTATGGTAAAACTTCATCATTTTGCTTACACACTGAATTATTAGGGTAATTGGGTGGAAAATGCTTGCAATGACTCTGTCCCAACCATCCCAACTACTTCTCCAAACGGTCTAAATCTATTATGACTTCTTTATCCACAAGCAAATGTAAATGACACCTTGAGAGGATTAATAAATAATTAACTAACTAAATATTGGTGTTTTGGTTTTTCAAAAACCTTTTTCAAGAAGAAAAAGAAGAAGATATATACCTGTAGTATGACTACTAAGGTTTCATAAGATATGTACCATAATGGATTTAACATTTTGAAATGTTTAAGTATGGCTCTGATACCATTAATTTGTTGCTGTTGTTAACAGGGTTGCGGATAAATATGCTGCAAGACATGATGCAACATGTATTATGCTGTAAAGAGGGGATTATTTTTCAATATGCTCTCAGCATGCTTATACTCAAAATATTCCTCTATTCTAAGCATTTTCATTTCATAGATGGCTTCTATGAGTTTAGTACTTCTTAGACTAGTTCTAAGATAGGCTTGTTCCATGTCTGGAATTGCATTATCTATATGATGTA
>JAJOOS010034790.1:0-13361 GCA_029582725.1 Solanum chiquidenum | reverse complement strand
CTAAAAAATTAAATAAGATGAATCAATATAATTAACTAACGAGCTTCCTAATCTCAATGAGATAAAATAATTAACTTGATTATAAAATAATTAATTTAAAATTATAACCATAATTTAAACTAACTAATTTAACAAAATACTTACTAAAATTAAAATCTTTTTGAGACGATTTTTTGAAACGTTTATAAAATATGCTAATTATATACAAAATTATATAAAACGTATATATTACTCATGAATTATAAAGATGATAAGATTAATTAAAGGTAACTAAAAAGACATTTTGAACTTTATATACAAAACTAACTATCTCAAATCATTTTGAATTTAAGAAGCTCAATGATTAATCTACCGAGGAGGGTCAAAATTGGGTGTCAACAGGCACCATTTGACTTGGCACTCCCATTAAGAAAGTAATTATTAATATATACTCCCTCTGTCCCAATTTATGTGACACATTCGGATTTTGAGATTCAAACAAGTCTATCTTTGATCGTAATTTTTTCATATATCTTTTAATTATTTTGAATTATCAATTATTGAGACTTATAGTACTTTTTATGTAGTTTACAAATATATAAATTTCATTTTAAAAAATTTGAAGATTCCATGAGCAAATTCTCAGTCAAACTTAAATTGTTTGACTCTCGAAAAGCGAAATGTGTCACATAAATTGGGACAGAGGGAGTATATTTTACCACACCATTACTACTAATTAGTGTTTAATATTGAGTCTTGAAAAATAATATGGAGAATAAAATTTAATGTTAGGGGTAAAATATAAAATAAATAAATTGTATTTTCTTGATATGTCAAAAGTGACAAGTAAAAATAAAAATCTATTTTAGAAATAAGTGACAAGTAAAAATAAATGGAGTGAGTATTAAGGAACATCTATTTTAATAAAGACGACATGTAAATAAGAACGAAAAAAGTATACACGAAAAATAAAAATTTAAACATATTTTTACATTTTAAAAAAAAACACTAATGATGAAAATAGAAGAGATGATTTTCTTTTTATTTAGTCTAATGTCATAATTATGGAGTTGGGTTTTAGGTGTGCTCCCTAGACCTGTTTATTCTCTTTTTTTCTTTTTCTTTTTTTATTATTATTCACATATTTTTTAATTCATATTGAAGTTTGGCTAAATTTAAATTTGCGTCCAAAATTTTTATATTGATGGGTAAAGCATTTTTTAAAGAAAACTTACTCATAAGAATTCAAAGTTAAGACCTCAATTAAAAATAATTATATATTTACCACAACACTACCAGTTTTATTGATTAGACCTATTTATTCTCTGAATTACTTTTGGCCTTTATATCAAACATAAATAAACTTTAAAATGTTTATAATTTAGCAAAACACCCCCTAAATTGTGCTTTATAGAAAGAGCGAGTTATATATATACAACGTATAAACAAATCTAAAGCGGGTTTTATGAATTCAATTAAACGAAGTTTTTTTTTTTATTCAAACAACATAATTGTGTACTAATTATTCCTAAAATATCTATACATATAATAAAATTACAATTATTCTAAATTTGATGATCTTATTTTTTTAATTCTCTCTCTCCTTTGACTAGTACTTGAGGTCATGTGTTTAGATCCTAGATTGGATTTTCCTTTGTGGAGAATTAGGTTGTATGATTAACATCATGAATTAGATGGAATAACACTTATGTTAAATTATTATTAAAGAATGGATAGAGTGGCCACATCATATGTAATAATTATTTTTAAATGGCCTGACCAAATTCCATGTTCGAATGTGCCCACTAATCACCGGAACATTAGGGAAAGAAGGAAATTAGTTGACTACTTGAGTACTATTTTCTTTTCAATCGTTTGATTTGGAATAAGTTATCTCAATAAGGTATTTCATCGGATATATAAAATAATTTATTTCATCATTTATATATAAATAATGAGACAAATAATCTAAACATTATTTAATATCTCTAATCAAACGCAAAATAAAATATTATACATTTTATTTTAAAATTATTATACATTATATCTTACGACAAAATATAACTTAATGGGAGTGACAAATGACAATCCGATAATGATCGTCCAACTCATTCCCATTTGTTTGATCAAATCAAATATAATAATAATAAAGAATTATTACGCTATCTGTCTTTTTGAGCTGGTTATAATTGATTATTGATTTTATATCTTCGAAGTTAATAATAAAATTAAGCCTATTATAAGCTCCTTCTTGTTTTAATTAGTATATACTGTCATGTACAAAAGTTAAAAGTTCTACTCCTCCGTCCCATATGAGTTTATCACTTTTCATTTTACATGATGCTTGAGAAATCATAAATAAGAAAATAATTTTATTAATTCACCCCTTAAAATCTTCTTGAAAATTTTACAAACAAATGTAAACACTTTAAAAAAGATAATTGCAAGGGTAATATAGAAAAACTTTAATTAATGTTTTCTTAAATTAGTAAGATGGACGACTAATAAGGGATAACTATTTTTAATATAATGATCAACTAATATGGAACGGAGAGAGTTATAGACATTGAAAACTTGTGAGATTTTGCGTATTCAGTTCTAGTTGGGACTCTAGAAGAAGTATTTGATTCCAAATAGATTTCTTGGATACTACTCTAATCCTAAACTTTAGTTTATGTCTATATAAATGTATTATATTTTGTTAAAAAATATTTGGAATATTCCGCAAATTCATGGGATATTTATAAAGAGAGATCAAATCATTCTATTTCGAGAAATACACCACTATAATTTGTTGCAAACAGGGGTATTCATAATTCAATCCTCTGAATTATTCAGCCCCCAGTGGAACATTGAGGGTAATATGGTAAAAGAAAAGAGTAACAGTTACCCAGCCGGCAGAATGTAGGAGTTCCACGTGGCAGCTGAGGATTTAATGCTCTCCGTCTCAATTTATTTGAGTACCGAAACGTAAATTGGGAGGAAGAGTAGTAAGTATTTAATCTATTTGAATGAGAATAATATTGCTCTTTCACTAAACCAATAATATCGTAGCCTTTTAGGAAATCAGAATGTTTGACGCATTGTTAAAAAGCAAGTTCTATACCAAATGGTGAGAATGTCAACTCTTTAATTTTCTCGACTTGTTTGGAAGTGAGGCGTAATAATAGTAGACTCGGCATGATCAATCTTTTTGTGTGTTTTGTCTGGTGCAGCAAGTCTACAATCAAGCAGACAAAGACTCGAATCGAGATGATCAGAAAAAAGAGAGATGCTATGCTGAAATATTTGAAGAATGATATGGCTGACCTTCTTAAATCTGGAGCTGATGTCAATGCCTATGGCAGGGTAATTTTATTTTCTTATAGCTACGTTTCGTAGTCTAATGTTCCAGTCAGAGGCAAATTGAAGATCTTGAATACTTAGTATGAGTCTGATCTAATTATATGCATACATGTTTCAGCTTTCTTATAATATGCTTGCTTAGTTCGCCTTTGAAAATTGAACATATTTTGAGAGCACAAACACCTTAATTATAGGCCTCAATAGTGTTATTTGTTTCATTCTAGTGCTTTGTATGGAGAATTCGATCGATCAATAGATTCTGATGTAAAAGTTGTGTTAATGCAACAGGCATATGGCCTTCTGGTTGAGCTCAATATCTCGAGCTGCTATGATTTCTTGGAACAATACTGTTTGCATATCTCGAGTCACCTCACTACCATGAGTAAACAGAGGTACATAGTGTTAACTGTGAGGTGAAATGGCCTATTGAGAAATAGGACTAATCACCTATTTTCTGTGTGATTGTTTGTTTTAAGGGAGTGCCCGGGGGAATGCAGAGAAGCTGTATCGACTTTGATGTTTTCAGCAGCAAGACTTTCTGATCTGCCAGAATTACGCGAACTGAGAGATATATTTACTGAAAGATATGGAAATTCCCTTGAATGTTATGTGAATAAAGAGGTACTTACTCATAAGTCATAACATAATTTCACATGGAACTCGTTCTCCCTCTCTCTTCAAAACGTATTCATATTCGTTCTTGACAGATTGTTAGTAAGCTTAAGTCTCAACCGCCTACAAAGGATATGAAGCTTCAGTTGATGCGAAATATAGCAGTAGAATCTGGTGTAAGATGGAATTCAAAGGCTTTGGAACATAAGCTATCGAAACCACAGATAGCTGTACAAGTAAGCCTTCTATACAATTACAACAATTCAATCATTGAAACATTGTAGGCACAAACAAGACGTGCTTGTGACACTGTCAGTGTATAGAAGTTAAACGATTCTTACCTTGTAAGTGTAGAGTAATGCATGTGGAGAATCGAAAGGAGTTCCTTCGTCCTTTTCTTGGCCTTCACATATTCTGGCTTCGATTTCATGTGTAGATGTTTTTAAACAAGTTTTTAGTTATCACAAAGTTCATGTCTAAGTTCTGCTTCTGTATATACTCTAGTTTCACTTTATACCTATCTTTCACAGGACTCGCCAAAGAGTCATAGTAATGAAGAGCACAAATTGCACAAGAAAATCGATGAATCAGCTCAGAGGAAAGAACATCAAAAGGCAAAGAATAATTATGAGAATGCAAGGACACATACGACTTCTAAGACGAAAAGGGAGCATCATTCATCTCATGGGAGAAAAGAAGTCCCTTGCGAAGTACGAAGCTTGCCTAAGGGAAAGGAGAGTGACAAACAGAAAAGAGATGATATAAATCGCGCATCCAACAGATACTTAGATGACAAACCTCCAGTGAAAGATACTAAAGCGGATAATATTGGAAAAAATGGGCAGCAAAATGATCCAAAGATCATTAAAAGTGTTTCTGAAGGAAAATCTGATGACAATGCACCATTCTATTATAGACCAATTCAGCCTAGTTACAACAAGGCAAGAGCCTGCATTGTTAAAATCAGTTCAGATGCATCTCCTACCGGCACCACAGGGGAGACACACGGACATATAGAGATGAATCAGCGGGGAGTAAAGATTGTCAAAGAAGAAGATAGTTGTGTAAATGATACAATACAAAAGCCAAAACCGAAATCAGTCAGGACACGAATGCAGCCAATGCATGATTGTGAGGAGGACTCGGATAGAAGATTGAGACACGGAAAACATGGGATAAAAATTGCAAGTAGTGATCATGTTGATCAACGGGATGAAGAGGAAAAGATGATGGATAGGCTTCTAATGCACTATACTAGGAAACAGGTTAAAGTTGAAGTTAAGATACCAAATCCAGTTGTTAAATTAGCTGAAGTTGAGAACAGTGAAGTATCAAAGAAGAGATCGATTCATGTTGAATCGAAACAAGTAAGTCCTCTAGTGACACTTCGAGAAGGAGACACTCAAGCGAATCGCGATATGTTGAGTCCAAATGGGCATATACATCCCAAGCTGCCAGATTACGATGACTTTGTCACTCGACTGGCAGCTCTCAAAGGGAACTAATTAATTAAAAGAATAACTTTGTACCATTCTTCATATAACTAACTGTTTTCTCATCATATTCTTTATTGATTTACCTTTAAAAAATTAGACGTAACACTTTCAAATGTTAATATATAGTATCTAACTAAGAAAACAGAATTGGAACTTTCATTGAACAGAGAAACAGAATTACATTTTCTGAATTGGAAATCACATTATTCTCTAAATGCCTTGTGCAATACACTAAATGTCGATGAAATTGTATTTTGTTAGTGGTTCTTGTACGTATCAAAGAATATAGTTCGAGACATTCACAACTTGAAAATAACTTGTCTTACTAAGTTTAATGTGATGAGTTTTAGAACATATGTACAGAAATTAATATAGGTCTGGTAAAATTAGAAAAAGAAAACTTCAGATTAATACAAAAGAACTTTTGGAATTAAAATAATCTCTAAATGCTATGCATTTCTATATATATCTTTGTTGATGTGGAAGGAACAACTGAAGCTCGACACATGGGACAATCTTTTTTCCTCAACAACCACTGTTTGATGCAGCCTGCGTGATATTCATGTCCGCATCCAAGTGTTCCAACGATCTCTTCATGTTCGAATTCCATGTGACATATGGCACAAATTTCTTCAGTTTCCGTTGGATTATAATTTACTCCATCTTTAGGCACAACAACATGATGAGTTCTTGTTTTAATATACTCCAATATAGAGTCCTCCTCCTTTTGATCATCCATATTGTTACCCTCATGATCATCAGAATCAAATCGAGTCAGATAATTTGGTGGATTTATCCAATTTTGATTGTCTGACCTCAAGAGCCAATTTATCGAATCACGATCACTCAAATTAGTAATATTTATTCCACTCTCCATGATTATAAGGGGACTTCTTTTAATTGTTGAAAGGAAAAGAAGCAACAGAAATCAAATTATAATAAGTTCTCGAAACAATAATTTATTTATAGAGATGCACATATTTCCTACTTCGTTAGTAAGTTGTATTCCAAGTTTTGTTTGAAATAGGATTTATGGATATGACCGGTATTAGTTCCATTTATGGTATTACTTGCTAATTAGGTTTAATATCATAAACCTTTTGTTTTTGGAAACTTGAGTCCAAAGAAAAACGGAAATATCTAAAAAACAACTCTTCGGATTTTCCCTTTCAAAACATGCAAACATTAATGTAATTAACGAGCCTATATTTAACTAGTAGAGCTAATGAACGACCCTTCTATCTATATAGTTCCAAGTTCAATCAGGTCTGATTAGAAGTTCCAAAGAACGAAATTTTTACAACAGATTTTTCGTAGACGTTCATTTGCATCACATACACAACTTTGAACAATATTTCCAAAGAACGAAACACTTGCATCACATACACAATTCTGAACCGTATTTCCAAAGAACGAAACACTTGCATCACATACACAACTCTGAACCGCGCAATAAGGTCACTTGTGCAACTTTTATAAATGCAGCTATCAAGGATGGAACACTAAACCTCAAACAACTTTTGCGACCCTTTAACCACTACACTAAATCTTCAACATGTGTCGACACTTGTATATATATTCATTGAAACAAATTTTGACCTATATATACAATGTAATTTTCTGACGAAGGGGTGTCGCTTAACACCCCTTACCTTAGGGTAGCTCCACCCCTGGCAATAAGGTCACCCATAACACAACTCTCCCACTTGAGTTATCTTAGCTCAGGCCTTGGTATTTAATAATATTGAAAAAAACAGCAGCGTAAGGTAACAACTAGTATGGAATGCTGGTTGCTTTGGAAGTCTTCGCCGGTAACCAAACCGTGTCGTTCCGTCAATCACTATGATACTTTGTTTATAGCTTTTTTAAGTTATGCAATAATGGGGAGGGGAGGGGAGGGGAGGGGGGGGGGCTTGCGCTTGAATTGAAGTACCGTCTTTGGAATATGAGTAGGGCTCCTAAGTGGCGCGTTTATAGAGACAAATTTTATTTCCTAAATTATTTCTTCTATAAAAGCAAGTCCTTTTTTTCTTACTCTTTCTGTGATTTGTCAATTTGAATCTATTTTATTCATGTTATTGAAAGACGGAAAGAGGAATCAACTTATTTGTTCTTGTGGGACGAATTAAAGCCAAGGTTGGTTTATCAAGCAAGAGAATAAAAATTAAAAATATAACAAAATTACACCAAAATAAATAAATAGTGTGTATGACAAACGAGTTTGCAGAAGAACGTCAAACACATGCATAAATTAATTATGTCATTAACACTAACACAAAAATTGATTGGATACTACATTATCACTATACTCAATCATTACTTATTTAATATGTTCTCTACTTTAAAAAAAGGAAAACGACAATTCCAAACGAAAAAATCTAAAAAATAAGCTTTTCGATGTTCAAGTATACATCAAGTCTCCGCTAATTCATCCTTGGGGAAAACTCTAGAAGGAACAGCAAATCGAGCTGGGAATGATCTAGAAAAATCCTGAGTGTCAACCAAAACCGATGAACCTTGATCAAAATTTTGAGAATAAGAATCCGGATCATAAGTAAACCGCAATGACGATGACTTAGACTTGAAATTAGAGCGATGTTCAAATAAATTCTTCTTCATCTTTCTCCATATTAATTTCCATATAGGTGTTTTCTTCTTCGATCTATCGTAACTAATATTATGTAAATCATCCATGAGAGAACAAAGTTAAGAGTAGTGTGCGTTTTTTATCTGATCTAGTGTTATGGTAATAAGAATGTTCCCCTATTTATATTGGAGAAATTTACTCAACCTCCTTAACCTCCAAGGTTTAGGAAATAATAATAATAATAATAATAATAATATATATATATATATATATATATACTATTTGAATGGGATAATAATTCTCTTTGTTTTAAATTAACCGCTATGCAAAATTACAAGTTTCTAAAATAGTTATGAATTATAACATGTACTTTCTATAAATAATAATTAAAAATTTAAGCAATAATATTATATCGAAATTAAAATCTCATACATCACTTTATCTCTTCTTCTTTTTTTGGGGGGAGGGGGGGTTTCAAAGCCTCATTGTGCCTTTCATAATTTATTTATTTTTTTGGTAGAGCATAAAATTCCTTTATCGATTTTATTACTTATATTTAGGACAACGTTCAAACAACTTATTTTTAAAACTTAGATTTTTAAAAAGTATAGTAGGACAAACATAAAATTTCGATCTGTTTTACTTTTAATTGTCATTATTTCCTTTTTTTAGAGTTAAATTATAAGAAATTTGACTAATATTTTATGATGTATTTTTTATCATATTGATATGCAAAAGAAATTACATTTTATAGTACTTTTCGTATAGTTTTTGAATATTTAAATTTTTTGTTTAAAATATCAAATTAATATAATCTAATTTGACTTTAAAAATTAGTCAAATTGACTTACGAAAAGTGCAACATGACAATTAATAGTAGATGGAGATAGTATGATTTAAGACTAAATGAATCTTAGTATGCTATACAATAATTAATTCATGGAGAGATTAACAGTTAAAAAGTTCTATTAACACATTGCCTTGACATTTCTTCAGTCAACGACCATGAGCCATATCAATACAATAATTAATTAATATGGACATGTCAACAAAATCTCAATGTAATAACTTGGGAGAATTTGAAAAATACATTTCTCAATGTATATTTTTTTTAAAATACATAACAATGATTCAAGCCGTTAATTTAAATTAGGAGAATTTAATATCCCATTCAAAGAGTGAAAAAATATATTATTATTTCCTAAACCAAAAAGGGTAAGGAGGTTAGAGTAAATTTCTCCAATATAAATAGGGGAACACTCTTATTACCATAACATCAAATCAAAAACTCTCTCTACTCTTAATTTTGTTCTCTCATGGATGATTTACACAATATTGGTTACGATAGATCGAAGAAGAAAGCACCTACATGGAAATTAATATGGAGAAAGATGAAGAAGAATTTATTTTCCAAGTCCAAGTCATCGTCAATGCGGTTCACTTATGATCTGAATTCTTATTTCCAGAATTTTGATCAAGGTTCATCGGACTTGGTTGACAGTCAAGAATATTCTAGATCATTCTCAACGAGATTTATTGTTCCTTCTAGAATTTTCCCTAAGGATGAATTAATAGCTTGAAGAAAGAAGAAAAATAAGTTTTATCTTTGAGACTTGGCACTTGAACACCAAGAAACTTCTTTTTAGGTTTTTCGTTTGGAATTGTCCTTTTCTTTTCTCTTAGTGAAAACTAAATATAATGATAATGTATTATTTAATTCATTTAGAGAACTCAAGAAATCATAACGCATCAATTTTTGTGTCATTATAGTTTTCGTTTCATTTTTTTTATAATTATTATATATTCTACCCTAATTTAGTGTTAATGACATAGTTTAATTAGCAAACTCTTTTGTTGTACTTCTAATTTCTCCCCTTTCGATTGATGAAACAACTTCACGTCTTAATTAATTCATCCCGACAAGAAACGAGTCAATTCGGTTAGAGTTTTGCCTTGATTTTCTTACCATATTTGAATTTTAGTTGAAGGGAAGTCAAAATATTACCGTAATTCTCTTACATATATTTGATTATTCTTTCTTTAGAGCAAAAACTTGAAACTCTATAAATTGAAGACCTATCAGGATGCAATGCATCCACAATATAGGCGCTTTAATATTTTCTTTAATATGTGTAGGCGTTTGTCCAAACCATATTATAATATAATGTTTTAAGTATAAATTTTTATTATCTCATTATCGTCAACATGATTTGCAATGCTAAATCATTTTTCTCATATGGGGAAGATAACTTTGAATTCTTATCTTATTTGAGAATATTTTTTTATTTTTAATATCATCCATAAAAGCTTTTGTGTAGATTCTATTGACTTCCACTTCATACACAAGTAAAGGGAAATGCTTTATGGATAAATCTTCTTTTTGAGCAATTTATTTTGTCTTTTTCAGCTATTATATGCTTTACAGGTTATATTGGCCCCTTATCTTTGACTGTTTTTCTTATATTATTTTCATTTGATCTTGAAGTAAGCCAATTAAGGTCTATAAGAATATTTCACTTGATTCTTTTTTTCATGTTGTAGATGCCACACAAATCAATAAATGTTCCACTAAGTTTATCTTTATTGGGAAACGAACAACCAACTCTAGCCATCCTACTTCCTCCATCTACTTTTAATTGTTATGTTGCGTTTTTCAAATTGATTAATTTTCAAAATTAAATTAGATTATATTAATTATATTTTAAACAAAAAAATAAATATCCAAAATTATAAGAAAAGTACTATAAATTGCATTTTTTTGCATATTAATATGATGAAAAATATATTGTAAAATGACAGTCAAAGTTCGTTTGACTCTAAAAAGAAAATCATGACAATTAAAAATAAACAGAGAGGGTATTGATTTATGTTATGACCATCTGGTTAATGCACTATTTTGAGTTGTGTCCACGGGGTGAAATCAAATAATACTCATGTAACGACCTGTTAGGTCATTTTGAGTACTAGAACTATTTTGACTCTTCCCGTTAATTTTAAATGAGAATCTTGATTTAATTGTGTAACTATGGTTATTTGGTTGACGGGTATTTATTAAATAATTAATTTAATTGGTGCTTAATGGGCTAAGTTGATAATTTATTTAAGGAAAAATTGTATAAAATAACAAACTATTAATTCAAATTAAATGCTATAACAACAATTTGATTTAATTGTAACCCGTAACAAACAATTGTCATTCGCTTCTCTCCCTAGGTTTCTCGCTCGCCAGTCTCTCCCTCACCTCTCTCGCTTTTATACAAACACAAATGTATAAAATGTGTTTGTGTTTGTATAAAGCGAGAGAAAACTGTATATACAAATACGAATACATATATTTTCGTCCTACACACTTATAATTATACAAATACAGATATTCCCCTGCCCAGTTCTCTTTTGCCTTTCTCTCTTTTTCGCTTTATACAAATACAAATTATAGAAATTACAATGCATAATTTGTGTTGTATAAACCGAGAGAGAGAGAGATTTGATATACAAATGTTTTATTTCGATTCAATTGTATACAAATTCAAATTTTATGCAGATATACAAACACATAAAATTGAATTAAGAGGCTGCTAGCGATTTATACAAACAAGAGGCTGCCATCAATTTATACAAATGGCCTGCCAGTGAAATTATACAAATCTGAAGCTCCTGCCAGCGAGTTATATAATCTGATGTTCCATAGCAAAATTATACAAACTATAACTATAACATACATATATGATTTTATGTGTGCTATATATGAAAGTTGCTCTTTATTTAATACCTTATATCACTTGGTTCATGTGTAAAACATGAATTGAAGTTAAAAGGTGTTATTATTCTCTCTTTTTTAACTTTAATTAAACTAATTGTGACTCAAACCCTTAGAGGAGAGAACGGCAAGAACGACCTCAGGTAAGCAAATTTTCAATTGAATTTTATTCCTTGCCAATGTTGATGAATTGCATGGATATAGTGATAATATTAGTGATATTAAATTGTGGGTAGAAGAGGATGAAATTATAGACTTAATGGCCAAGGTTGGTTGTTGCAGTGTAGCGCCACTATTGTTGTGATTGTTACTTATCTGATTTGTGAGATTGACTTTGGCTCTTCGGTGGAGATAGGTTATGGTTTATTTTATGTAATAGATAGACTCTTAATAACGATTGATATTCATTGAGTGATATTGTGGGTATATTTTGTCACACTCGAGCCTACACCCTGGGTGGGATTGGCACTCGAAGGCCATCGTTGGCCTCAAGCGAACCCTTGGCCTGGCTTACTGACTCAACGGAAGACTCTAAATATTTTTACTATGATCAAATGAACTTACTCAAATAACTTTAATGAAATAACTCAGAATGTTTAATAGTCAACATTCAACTTGGCCAAAATGACAACTCAAGTCTTAACATATGAAATGACAATGTAAAGACATCTGACTACTAACTATTTATCTATGAAGCCTCTAATAACTAAAACGGATGTCGGGACAAGACCCCCGATCGTCCTAACAACTGAAAACTATTGAAGCAATGAAAAAGGAGCTCTCTGGAAAGCAAGGAGGCTCACTAACTGACTCTGAATGCTCAACCTGATCAACGATGCACTGGATGCTGATCCTGGTTACCTGCATCTGCATCATAAGACGATGCAGGCCAACTGGTATCAGTACATTGAATGTACGAGTATGCGAGTTGGAATGCTAAAACAAGATATAGGCATGAAAATAATACGAAAAAAATACTTACCTTGGCTCTTCTCAACTCCTGAATAACTTAACTCAATATAAAGCAATAAAGAATATACAATATATATAAAACTTATAAAAAACAGTAGAAGCAACTTAGTTCATTAAAGAAAAATGCAATAACAAACTCAACTTTACTCATGTACAAAATGATATAATTTAGGTGGGAGTTTCTCTAACCGACAACCATCACTATGAGCCTAAGTGGTGATACAACGTCTTTTGACACGCTGCCAGAACGGTCCTATACTTTGCCGTCATATAGAACCTACTTAACTTAGTGGATCCACTAGCTTAACTTATGCGATCATCTAAAAAGTATGACTCATTAATACCCATGATGGCTACATGGTTTATGAAGACTTGAGTTAATATGAACTCGCATCCCCATATCGGTGCTCAATACTACTCCCAAAATATACTTAGCTCATATGTTTTAAAAACAATCTTCTTTCTTTGGTTTGAGATAATTACTCAAAACTTAGCTTAAAAGCTCTCTTGGAATTGATGTTCCCTTTTCTTGCTCAAATGTGAAAACATTTATAAACTCTTTGGGGAATACTTAGTTCCCTTATAGCTTTTTGAGAAATGAACTCAACTCTTT
>JAJOOS010034789.1:0-17826 GCA_029582725.1 Solanum chiquidenum | reverse complement strand
CACACCTAACCTTTACTAAGGTCCTATTACCCCCCTGAACTTATTTTTTAATTAACTTTCTACCCCTTTTCGGCCTACGTGGCACTATTTTTGAAAAAAAAGTCAACACGCGTTGGGCCCACAAGATAGTGCCACGTAGGCTGAAAAGGGGTAAAAAATTATATATAAAATTAGTTCAGGGGGGTAATGGGACCTTAGTAAAGGTTAGGTGTGTCTCAGGGATTTCGGGCATAGGCTGGGGGTACTTATGCATTTTCCCATTATATTTTTCTAAAATAGACTATAATATACTCGCTCCGTCCACTTTTAATTATCATAATTTCTTTTTTTAGAGTCAAATTATAAGAATTTTGACTAACATTTTGTAATGTATCTTTTCTTCATATTGAAGAAATTACTTTTCATCACTAACATATAACCATATTTACATGGATCGTCCAAAATTTGTATAATTCGGTTCCTAATTATATAAATCCATAATTTGTATATGTTTACCCTAACTATTTGCATACAATTTATTTATTGTGATTGTATATGATTTATTGATATATTTGATTGGTATAAGTTCTGAAAATTTCCTAAATATTTACCCTATTTGTATATTAGCAAGTGAAATATACATAGGAAAATACTCATAGCAAGCAAAATTATAGCTATGAAGCGTAATTAAGCAGTAGATAAGGAAATTTCCTCTAAGAAAATACTAGATTTTGAGCCCGTGCTAGCATTGACCCAATATATATTATTTTTTGGTTTAAATATGTGTTTTATTGTACTTTCTTACTACATTTCAAATAATATGTGTTACTTTCTTTTTCCCAATTTATCTAGTATTGAAAGAATTTCGAGAGGCAACCGAATTTTTTGTATCTTCTAATATTTTAAGCTGCTAACTGTTGTAATTTTAATATTTTTTACATAATTTTTTACCAAAAACAAGGGACTACCTATAAAATAGAGTACTAGTGGTTACTAGTCTATAAACCAACAAACTTCTACCAAAGGACCCTCATTCCCACCCATTTATCTGTGTAAAAACATTAATATACTCGACTCAAATTCACATAACCCTAAACAAAAAATTACATCACCTCAAAAAAAAAAAAAAAAAAAAACTTTAAAAAATGAAAGCTTACAACTTCATGCCATGTCTAATTTTATTTTTTGTCCAACTAATTATCCCTTGTGTTGTAGGAGGAAAAGTTCCAGCAATTATCGTATTCGGCGATTCAACGGTAGATACTGGGAATAATAATCAAATTTTAACTGTTCTTAGGAGCAATTTTCCACCTTATGGACGTGATTATTATGATAAAAAGGCAACAGGAAGGTTTTGTAATGGACGTATTCCACCAGATTTTATATCTGAGGCTTTTGGTTTGAGACCATTTGTGCCTGCTTATTTAGATCCAATGTATAATATAACTGATTTTGCTGTTGGAGTTTGTTTTGCTTCTGCTGGTACTGGTTATGATAGTGCCACTTCTCATGTTCTAGTAAGATTCAATTCCATATCTACTTATTGCAACATTTATGTATTTCTTGCTCCGTTTCAATTTATTTGTTTGTCTTACCTGACATGACATGATAGGTGTGTTTGTTTATGTCATCGTTAAAAGTTTGGTTCATCTATGTCACTTTCGTTTGAAAAAAGGCTCATTGACCATGTCATTATTTGTTAACTAAAATGACATAGATGAACCTTTTCTCAAAATTTGATGGCATATTTGAATATTTTTCCTTTAAAAAATGATTTAATTAATGACGTGACTGAATCATAATTGATCACATGTAAAAAATAGTTTTGCAAGATTGAAATTATTTTCAGCTAACAAATAATGGCATGGATGATGAGTTTTTTGTCAAACGAAATGGCATAGTTTAACGATGACATAAATGAGTCTTTTCTCAAAGTTTGATGGCATATTTGAGCATTTTTCCTATATTAAATGATAATTTTAAGGTAATCAATTATGATCATAAATTTACGGAAAAAAACTACTAGTATTTGTCTTCTTTTCTTTTTTTTTCATTCTTACTATTATTATTTTTAAATCGGTTAACAAATGCATTCAATTTCTTCTTCTTGCATTATAACAAATTAAAAAGAACTTCACATTAATAAAGATTCTTTATACACAAAATTATTAAACTATTTTTTTTGCATATTTAATTTTTATTTATATACTTGAAAATGACATTATATTGTTGTGCTTCTTCTATTTTGTGGTCCGGAATATAATTGTGTTTGTTGGGCGAAAATAACATTATATTATTGTGCACATAATTAGGTTTATTTAATTATAGAAAACAAAAAAGTGAACCTTTTTGGGCTAGAAAACAATTGGGTCTTAATTAATTTTGTCCATGGAGCATTTATAGTATGTCTTATAATCCGCCTAAATAGGTGAGGAAGGGCCTATTATTAATTTACGTAGTAATTTTAGGTATAATAATTAAAGCATCGTGGAGTAATATTCATTTCTCTATGGATCCTTAATTATTTCATTTTTATTATTTTTCAAATTCACCATCAACTAAAAGTTTTGCGAAAAAAAAAGCATACCAGGTATTTATATTGTCTATATTATTATTAAAAGAAAGAAATGACTCCTTTCCAGATTTAGAAATAATGTACTATATGAACTTTTCAATTCAAATTTAATGAGAAGAATTTAGAGTCATAAAAATTATATAAATTTTAAAAGTTTTCAAAAAGAAAAATTCAACTCCATTTTCTTTTCTTTTTTCCTTTTTTTTTAAGGAGGAAACCGTATGGATCGGGGAATTTTTCAACTCCTCATTCATTCAAATAGATTTACATAAATTAAAACGAAGAAAATAACATTAATCAGTAATTAAATTAAACGAACAATGCATATAACTTAAGTCCATTCTTAGGGAGCTTTACATGGTATGTGCAAAAAAAATAGCTAATAAATGTATATACAATATACACATTATACGTATTTAGTGTATATTTGGCTAACAGTTATAGTTATTTTTGATCGATTGACCAGATGCATTAAACTCTCGAGGAGAGTTACACATTTGGCGACTTGCCAAAAAAAAAAATTACAACCACTAGCCATATATACTACTAGTCGTCTACGTGTATAACATATGTATATATATACAGAAGGATACTATTAGCAGCTATTATTTTGATGAGCGACTATACACGAGACCTAACCATTGTGATTGTCTCCTTTGACAGAATGTGATGCCATTATGGAAGGAAATAGAGAACTACAAGGAGTATCAAAAGAAACTAGAAGCATATGTAGGGATCCAAAAATCAAAATATATAATACACGAAGCACTTTATATTGTAAGCATGGGAACAAATGATTTTTTGGAGAATTATTTTGCAATGCAAAGTGTACGTGCATTTCAATACACAACAGAACAATATCGAGGGTTTATTATTGGACATGTTGAGAATTTTATTAAACAAATTTATCAACTTGGAGCTAGGAAAATATCATTAACTGGACTTCCTCCAATGGGTTGTTTACCTTTAGAAAGAGCAGCAAATATGTTAAGAAGACAAGGTGATACATGCAATAACAACTATAATGATTGTGCTTTGAAGTTTAATGAGATGTTGAGTGCTTTGAATCAAAAGTTAAATAAGGAGCTTCCTGGGATTAGAATAGCTTTTGCTAATCCTTATGGTATCATACTTCAAATGGTCCAAAATCCTGCCTCATTTGGTAAGTTTTCTTCTTTCAATTACCTCATTTGTTAAATTTCCTCATCATCACAAATGGCACACAAAATATCCTTATCACTGAGATCATACAATTTGAACATATTTCATAAGCTTTTAGAGGCAATTGAGGTTGTTTCTTCTATAATGCAAGGGTCATAAGCAGAAACATCTCGAGAAATAGTTAGAACGGGCTGGAGATATATAATAACAATATAATTGTGTGCATTGGTGAACCTAATAATTATACACACGGAACACCCATTTTTGTTTTAATTGATATTACATTTTTCACTTTTTGAGATTTAACTATAAGTTAAAGTAGTAATTAATAGTAAAAACAATTTAAAAGGCATGAATAATTTATTTAAATCTCGAAATCAGCATACCGTCACATAAATGTGACAAAGAAAATAGTAAAATTAAGTTAAAAGTTAGCAAGTATAGTTATTTTGTAATTTCTAAAAGGTAAGTATATATCCATTTCTATATACATATATGTACTAAAAAAAAATTGGATTTAGCGACGATAAAAATTTGGTAGCTAAACAGCAAAATATGTCGCTAATTTTACTTAGCAGAGAATTAGCGATATTTTCATTAGCCACGAGTAAAATAGCGACAGATCAACGACGAAGTTCATAGCTAGTGTTTTTTAATGTATAACTTGATTATGTTCTAATGAATTGGTTTGTTTAAAACAGGATTTGAAGTGGCACGTATAGCATGTTGTGGCACAGGATTATTCGAAATGAGTTACTTATGTAATAAGTTAAATCCACTCACATGCCCTGACCCAAATAAGTATGTTTTTTGGGATTCTTTCCATCTCACCCAAAAAACTAACCAAATTATCACCAATTCCTTGATGAAAAATGTCCTCCATCAATTTGTGTAATATCATGTATTTCGTAAACCTAGATCGATAGATTTTATACCTTGTGTTGTTTTCTAGTTTAATTTGCTAGATTGTATATCATCCAGAGTTAGAATTAAAAAAAAAAATATGATTGTATATAATAGTCCTATCAAGAAGGTATGATATTTGTACTCTTCATTTTGACTCGCTAAGTGATGTAATTTGTCTTTTAAAAAATTGTATTCTAAAAGCTTTTAATTTATTTTAATTTTCGTTTAAAAACATTACTATTATTATTATTATTTCTTTAGTTAATTTGTTTTCTTCCCTTAGTTTGGAACAACGCCACGGAAATCAAATAAGTATGTATCCGGAATTACCGGCTATGATAGGAAGGTCTAAAAAGAATATGTTAGATTTTATTAAGGAAAGGGTGCGAGCAAAAATTTAAGGATGGAAAGGAATATTTTTAAATCCTGCTGGAAAAGAAGTTATGGTAAAGGCGGAACCCTAGTTCTTTAAGTCGGTGAGAGAGATAAAGATGGAAAGAGAAAATATATTGTATTCATTTAGAGTCAAAATGTACAATCTGTTACAACTAAAAATAAGAACCAATATATATAGATTACCTTCAATACAACGTACATATGAACCAACTACTATTATCGTGGGCATGTGGCCTGTGGGCCTGTATCAATTGGGCCGCCGTATAATCCAACACCCTCCCTCAAGCTAGAGGGTGACAAAACACCCAGCTTCGACAGAAGAAATTGATGATGGACACCAGAGAGAGTCTTGGTGAGAATGTCAACCAACTGAGATCCAGTAGGAACATAGAGGAGACAAATCAGACCCGTGGCAAGCTTCTCGCGGACAAAGTGACAATCTAGTTCAATGTGTTTCGTGCGTTCATGGGCAACAGGATTCTTGTAAATGCTAATGGCGTATTTGTTGTCGCAGTGAATATGAACAGGTGAAGACACAGGAGCACCCAAATCTGCAAGCAATCGGACCAGCCATGTGATTTCAGCCACAATCTTTCTTAAAGCTCTGTATTCAGCCTCCGCAGAGGATAAAGAGATGGTGGGCTGTTTCTTAGACTTCCAAGAGATGGGACTGCCACCCATAGTAATATAAAATCTGGTAACAGACTTTCGAGATGTGGGGCAAGCAGCCCAGTCTGAATCAGAGTAAGCCTGAAGAATGAAATCCTGAGAGTTATTCAACAAAATGCCACTATCAGGTTCCTTGGCAAGATACCTCAAAACATGTAGCCCAGCATGGAGGTGTGCAGAACGTGGAGCCTTCAGGAATTGACTGAGATGTTGGATAGCAAAAGAAATGTCTGGTCTCGTGTGTTGAAGAAAATTTAGTTTCCCAACAAGTCGCCTATAAATGGAAGGATCAGATAACAAGTCGCCAGAGTTAGGATATAACATGTGGTTGAGTTCAAGTGGAGCAACAACAGGAGAAACAGATGAACAATGGAACTCAGCTAGGAGCTCTTTGGTGTATTTGTGTTGGTGGAGAACAACACCCTGAGAAACCTTGGACACCTCAAAACCCAAAAAATAATGCACGTCTCCGAGATCTTTGATCCTGAACTGGGAATCCAGAAAAGACTTAAGAGAGTTTAATTCAGGCACATCATTCCCAACGAGTAAGATATCATCAACATAAACCACAATGATAACAGTGGAGTTGCCAGAACATTTAGTGAACAAGGAATAGTCATTGAGACTAGATGAAAAACCTTTGGATATTAAGGCACTAGATAGTTTGGCAAACCACTGCCGGAATGCCTGCTTGAGACCATATAAAGACTTCATGAGTTTACAAACAATAGGGGAAGAGGAAGGAGATGAAGAAGAAACAGTGAGTCCAGGGGGAATTTTCATGTAGACTTCTTCATCAAGATCCCCGTGTAAAAAAGCATTATTGACGTCAAGTTGGTAAACAGTCCAAGAAAGCTTGACAGCAAGGGAAAGAAGGCATTTGATAGTGGTAAACTTCACCACAGGAGAAAAAGTATCTGTATAATCCAACCCAGCCTTCTGAGTATCCCCTCGAACAACAAGTCGGGCCTTATAACGTTCAATATTACCATCTGACTTCGTTTCGATCTTATAAACCCACTTACAAGAGATAGCTTTCTTATGAGGAGGTAATGGTACGATATCCCAAGTCTGATTCGCCTCCAGAGCCTTGAATTCCTGTATCATGGCATCCTACCAAGCAGGATTGGACACAACCTGATGGTAAAATAAAGGTTCATGTGGACATGCTTCAGAGGATGTAATGGAAATAGAGGAAGGAACAGAATAACAAATGTAGTCTCGAAGGTGAGAAGGAGCAGATAACTGTCTAATAGACCTCCGTGGAGGTGGTTGAGAAGAAGAAGGGGAAACAGTGGGAGGAGGAGAAGAAAAGACGGGAGAAGGATCAGAATAATGAGAAGATGGGGTCGTGGAAGGAGGAAAAAATAGGGAAGGAGAAGTGGTGGAAGGAAAAATGTGTTCAACAAAAGAGACATCCCTAGAGTAGAAAATGTATTTGGACTGGAGATTAAGAAGTTTGTATGCTTTCTTACCATAAGCATAGCCTAAAAATATAAAGGGGATGACCCTAGGTTTGAGTTTGTCTCGGAGAGAGAGAGGAACAGTAGCATGTGATAAACAACCAAAAGATCGCAAATGAGCATAAGAAGGAGCTCGACCATACAAAACTTCATAGGGTGATTTATGAGAGAGAATTTTGGAGGGAAACCTATTTATTAAGTAGGTAGCATTAAGCACACATTCCCCCCAATACTTTGTAGGAAGCTTGGATTGGAAAAGAAGGGCTCGAGAAGTTTCTAAAAGGTGTTTGTGTTTACGTTCAACCACTCCATTTTGTTGAGGAGTGTGAGGGCAAGAAGTTTGGTGCATGATGCCAAGAGAGGAAAGGAACTGAGCATGAGCAGAGACGGAGCCCAACTCAAAAGCATTATTTGTCTGAATAGTTTGAACAGAAGTGCGAAATTGAGTAGAAACCATGGCAATGAAGGCTTTGATTACAGTAAAGGCATTGCCTTTACAAGATAGGAGATGAGTCCATGTCATTCAACTCTTATCGTCCACAAAAGTGAGAAAGTATCGAAAACCATTATATGTAGAAGTGTGATAAGGGCCCCAAAGATCGATATGAACAAGCTGGAAAATGGAGGTGGACTGGGTGGATCTCTCAGGGAAAGGCACCCGTTGTTGGCGTGCCATAGGACAAATAGGACAAGTGAAAGATTGTTTAGGGGAGAATTTACATGAAATATGGGGAATAGAAATCATTTTTACAAAAAGTAAATGACCCATTCGTTGATGCCAAAGAATATCAGTTTTATTCATGTGAGACAAAGTATTACATTCTGGAAAAAAAATAGGAGAAACATTACAAGGAACATCGTAAAGAGAAGAAGAATCAGTAGAAATAGATGCAGCTAAAGTATGAGAACCACCACGGGATGAAGCACAATCAACGGGAAGAACTGCAGCAACAGAGGGGATCCGCAGGATATAGAGGCCTTGTTCAACCTTACCAATCACCAGTGGGCTCTTCAGAGAAGGGCCCTGCATATAACAGGTTGAATTAGTAAAGAGAACAGAAGTATTAAGCTGAGTAAGAAGTTGATGAATAGAAATTAAGTTGTAATGGAAAGAAGGCACTAACAACACGTTGTGTAAGATAATATCAGGAAAAAAAAGCAGAGAACCAAAAGAAGTCACTCTCACTTTGTAACCATTAGGCAGGGTGACAAGAGACGGGGAGAGTAAAGGTTAAATGTTATGTAAGAGATGTTTGTGGGGGGTCATGTGATTTGTGGCTCCAGAATCCAAGATCCAAGAGCTAAAATCCTCAAGAGAAGCATGACAAACAGTGTGACCAGAAGAATTACTAACATGAATTGAGTGCCAACCTGCAAAATTGGCATAAGCTTGTGAGGATGGGCTTGGATTTGACGTAGAGATCTGAACATTTTGGAAGAGCTTCATGATATGATCATACTGTTCCTTAGAAAATCCATGTGGAGGTGGATCAATCGGAGAAGAATCAAGTGAGGAAGAAGGATCGACAGGAGTCTCCACTTGAGTGCATGTAGCGATCCATTTTCCCTTGGTGAACTTGAACTCAGGTGGGAAACCATGAAGTTTAAAACTCGTGTCAATAGTGTGACCAGACTTCTTGCAATATTTGCAGACAAAATCATTCCATTTGGAATCAAAATTGACCCTCTGATTGAAAGATATGTTAGTAGATTAAGGAGGAGGATGGAGTCTGGGATTAGAACTGGAGCTTGCAGAACACGACACTGAATCAGGGGAGAAAACAGGGCAATCAGAATAAACTTCCTTCTGTTTTTCATCCCTAATCAGAATAGAGTATGCCTTTTCAACAGAAGGGACAGGAACCATCATGAGGATGCTACTGCGAACAGTGGAATAAGAATCATTCAAACTAGAGAGGAATTGTATCAATTTATGTGTCTCATTAGACTCATGCATAGCTCCACAGGTGCATGGATTACCAATAGACAAGGAATGTAACTCATCCCAGTATCCTTTGAGCTTAGTGTAATAATGAGCAATGTCGAAAGAACCTTGAGCAGTTGATGAGATGGCTCTTTGAATGCTATAATATTGAGAAATGTTAGCAACACCATATCTGTCTACCAAATTATTCCAAGCTTCCTTTGCAGTCTTATAGTAAAGAACAGTCTTAGCAATGTCTTTGGAAAGGGCATTCAGTATCCAAGCCTTCACCATATTGTTACACCTTTCCCAGTGTCGAAAAAGTTGTGAATTAGAGTTAGGTTCAGGAAAAGTACCATCGATTATCTGAATTTTGTTCTTTGCAGAAAGGGAAATAAGCATCCCTTCTTTCCACTCTCTGAAACCCGTTCCATTGAAAGGAACCGTCACTAGTAGAGTTCCAGGGGTATCGGATGGATGAAGATATAAAGGATGAAATGGATCAATAACCTCAGATTGCATAGAGGTAACCTCAGATTGCGTATGAATAGGCATGTTGAAGTGATCAGGTAAGAAAATCAGATGTCACCGGATGTTCAAAAGCAGGAGCAAAACAGAACCAGCGATAGCGGAAGAATAAATCTTCGATCTCTAATTCATCGAAGCAAAGAGAACGTCAAAAAAATATAACCATCGACAATAGAGATACACCGACGAAATATGTTGAGAACGATGCGAACTACCAGGAATTGCTCTGATACCATGTTAATTTGTAAAGAAGTAGAGAAAGAACTCGGTAGTTATCCATGGCGGAACCCTAGTTCTTTAAGTCGGTGAGAGAGATAAAGATGGAGAGAGAAAATATCTTGTATTCATTTAGAGTCAAAATGTACAATCTGTTACAACTAAAAATAAGAACCAATATATATAGATTACCTTCAATACAACTTACATATGAACCAACTACTATTATCGTGGGCCTGTATCAATTGGGCCGCCGTATAATCCAACACTTATTCCTTATCTTGTTTCCAACTTCCCGAAGGATTATGTAAGGAAATAACCTCCATACTTTCAAATTTGTGGTGGAGTCAGGGTGACGGGAAGAGGAAAATTTATTTTGAAAGATGGGATAAACTATGTGAACCAAAAACTTGTGGGGGGCTAGGCTTTAGCGATATTAAGGTTTTTAATAAAGCTATGTTGGAAAAATTGGCTTGGAGAATTTTGCTTAATTCAGACTTACTTCTATTGAGAATCTTGAAGAGTGAATATTTTTCAAATGTTTCTTTCCTGAATACTACAATAATTTCTTCAGCGTCTTGGATTTGGAAAAGTATAATTTGGGGTCGGAAATTATTAGAAAAAGGGCTAAGATGGAGAGTAGCTATCGGTGAGAACGTTTATGTTTGGAAAGACCCCAGGATTCCTAATTCCATTGATTTTAAACCTCAAAGAACTATTGCTCCTGAAAATTTAGATCTAAAAGTGGTTGGACCTTACAAATGTTGAATCCCAGACTTGGAAGATGGAGGAATTGAATAGCCTTTTTTGCTTAAATGATATTGATAATATTTTGACCATTCCTTTATCTACTACATGTTCTAGGGATAAAATAATTTGGCACTTTACAAAATTGGAAACTTATGAGGTAAAATCGAATTATCACCTTGCAAAGATTTAAGCATGGTGAGGGATGTTAGGGGTAATATAGCTCAATTTAGTAATTAATCACATTTTTTCAAAAGTCTTTTGGGATTTTTTATGGGCAATGAAAATAAAAAATAAACATAAATATTTTCTAAGAAGGTGTGTGCTTAATACCTTACCTGTAAACAATATTATTAAGAAGTGACTAAATCATGTCAATAGTGTTTGTAAAAGATGTGGTTTAGAAGATGAGACAGTGGAACACATGTTTTTCAAGTGTCGGGACTCACAAATAACTTGGAAAATGAGCCCCATAAACTGGAATGATCTTGCCAATATTACTGACTTTTCTTTGTGGTGGAAGGAAAAGATATTTAATACGGCAAAAAAATGTCTCAATTCTGCTAGTGTTATGAATTTGACAGTAATGATTATGTGGCACATTTGGAAGTCTAGGAATGCCTGGAGTTTTAATAACGAATTAACTGACCCTCCAGACATAGTGGCGAAAGCTTTATCTGAATATAATGAATATCTTGATATAGTGCTTGCAAATACTTCAAATGCAAATTTTCAAGAGACTTCTGACTATCGAGTAAGAGTTCCCGAAGATGGGATATGTTTATTTGTTGACGCATGGTTACATGTTGAATCAAAGAAGACAAGCATTGGTTTGGTTGCTATGGATAGCAAGGGTGTTTTGCTTCATGCCCATGGATCCCCGATCCAGTTTGTTGGGAAGTCTATGATTGTTGAAGCGTGTGCAATAAGAAAATGTGTGGAACAAGCGATACAACATGGATAGAGGAAGCTCTATGTCCTCTCTGATGCAAAAGGTGTGGTAGATGTATTGAAGAAAAACGTGAAGACTACGTGGGACATATATGTAGTTTGTGAAGATATTTGAAATATGTCTGCATCTCTAGAGCATATCGTTTTTGTACATATTCCTAGAAGGTTAAATGTTGTAGCTCACAACGTAGCTAAGTTCTCAATTTCTTTGTCATCTGAATTTTCTTGGGAAAGACTACTCCAAACTTGGATTGTAAACGATGTTGAACTTTCCTTTGGACATACAATGTCCAGAATGAATTAATATATGGAAGTTTTTTGGTGAAAAAAGAGAGTTTGGAGTACATTAAATTTGTTGGCATTAATATATACGACGATTTAGAGAATCTACATACTTGCTTAGCCTCCTAGCTCTGAATCTAAAATCCTTGAGGAAGGTCTATGTAAATATCATCTAGTAATTTAGTAATTTAAGAGAGTTTTATTTTATTTTTAAAAATATTATTCTTAGTATTAAATAATTATATAAAGTAATAATAGTCAAATTTAAAGCTCGAATCCATATTACTAAGGTTAATTTTGGAAAATACAACTCTATTTAAAGCTTTCTTGAGGTGTGTGTGCAAGCATAGTTTTCAAAGGCGTTTTCAAGGTGAGTCCTATGGCGAATTTCTGCGTGAAGTATCTCAAAAACGCTCGGCGACACAAATTAAAGGTGGCGATAAGTCCCAGGCTAAAAAGTGTACCTTAATGCATTGATTTTGATTATAATTGTTTTTAAAGTATTTTTGCTATAAATTATTTTTTTATTAGTGGTGTAATGATATGATACTTTATGCTATTTTATTTGTCATGTTATAATAATGGTTTTTTCTAAAATATATAAATAAATAAAGTAACTAAAATAACAATGCTATAAATAATTTTTAGATAATTGTGCCTGAAATTGATAGGATAGAAATTTCATATCAGTATATTTATTTATTTTTTGTTATTATCTTACACTTTTTATCATTTCATTCTTTGCAAGATATGAACAATAATTGGTGCTAATATTAGTTGAGGATGGAAAAGTAATACACGTGGAGATGGATAATAATTATATTTTAAAGATTTTCTCGATTATTATTAATTTTTGTGTTGTTACCTTTTTCAAATAAAAATTATAATATTATTAGTGATTTATTTAAATTTGTCATTAAAAGTTTTACTTTTCTTTTGTTTTAGTAATAAAATTACTAAATTGAAGATACATCACATATATATATCTCATAGATCCATAAAAATTACGCGCCGTATCTCGAAGCTTACACATCATCTTATATTGCGTTCGCCTTTTAAAGCATTGATACAAAATATTTTAGACAACTAATATAAAATGGGACGAGTAACACGTAGATAATTTTTTCATTACTCGTCATTAATGATACACCAACAAACTCCTGCCAAAGGACCCTCTTTCCCACCTTTTCACCTGTATAAGAAGTGAATATACTTAACTCAAATCCCCATAATCTTAAACAAAAAACTCAACCACCCAAAATTTTAAAAAAAATGGAAGCTAATTACAAGTTCATTCCATGTCTTACTATAATTTTTGTTCAACTAATTATTATCCCTTGTGTTGTTGGAGGAAAAGT
Organism: Solanum chiquidenum; assembly: GCA_029582725.1. Lineage (NCBI taxonomy): Eukaryota > Viridiplantae > Streptophyta > Magnoliopsida > Solanales > Solanaceae > Solanum > Solanum chiquidenum. Next base: position 4,671 of record JAJOOS010034789.1, on the reverse strand, counting down.
TCCAGCAATTATAGTATTCGGCGATTCATCGGTAGATGCTGGGAATAATAACCAGATTTCTACTGTTCTTAAGAGTAATTTTGAGCCTTATGGACGTGATTTTTATGGTAAAATGCCAACAGGAAGGTTTTGTAATGGACGTATTCCACCAGATTTTATATCTGAGGCTTTTGGTTTGAGACCATTTGTGCCTGCTTATTTGGATCCAATGTTTAATATGACTGATTTTGCTGGTGGAGTTTGTTTTGCTTCTGCTGGTACTGGTTATGATAATGCCACTTCTCAAGTTCTAGTAAGCAATCCATTCCATCTCTCTACTTACTACTCGATCTGTCTCAATTTATGTAACACATTTTTTGAGATTCAAATAATTTTATTTTTTACCACAAAATTCCATGTATCTTTTAAATAGTTTTACGTAGTTTATAAATATATAAATTTTATTTTTTAAAAATTAAAGATTTTATTTTATTTTAAGTGACCAAAAAAGAAAGTGAGACAAATCATTTCATGGATAGGATATTCGTCTCGTCATGATTTTCATATCGTATTTGAATTTTATTTTTCTTTGGAAGGAAAATTAAAGTATTAGTAGAATAGTTGTTTTTATTTTTCTAAAAGAAAAAAATTTAAAACTCTTTTATATTAGGTTATTTCTTTCTCGAAGAAAAAGTTTGGACTTTATAAATTAATTAAACGTCGTTCTTCTTATATCATAATAAAAAACCATCGAGTTATCCACAATATAATCTTTTGAGAGTTTCATTTAGCCAGAGATTATAATCTCAATAAATTTTATGTATATTGAAATATTAATTTAATTTTGAATTTGTAAGTCACTTGATCAAAATATTATATTATATTATATAGTCTATTTATCGTTTAATTTATCACCGCCATAAATTACAATTATTTTTATCCTAACACTATCATCCATGGCCATAACTTAAATTGACTTTGAAATAATATAATTCTGTTTATTTTTTGTGGTCCGGAATATAATTGTGTTTGTTGGGTGAATTGTGAATAGGGCATTTATTAACCACTCTCCGTGCACACTGGGTTCTTTTTGGAGCATTTATAATACTCTTTCGTCTTAATTTACGTAATCTAGTTTTATTGGGCATAGAATTTAAAAATATAGAAAGACTGAGAAATTTTTTTGAAAATTTTCCTTAAAAGAAGTACAACAACTTTATGAACTTTTTTGTCGATAAGTGGGATTTAAGATGGATAAAATATCACTTCATTCATTTATTTTTATTCGTTCATTATACTATTTTGAGATGTTTAATAATATATGTCTAGTTTATAAAATCAGTAAAAAATTTATTATGTTGTGTTCATTTATCCTTGCTATTAAATACTAGTATTCATTTTTCAATGTTTAAATTACTTATATTAATAGGGTGATTTGGTAAAATTACCCCTATCAATTACTGCTTCTTAATTTGTGTGTCAAATCAATAGTGGCCAATAATTATTGTTGGACAGAGGAAGTAAATATTTGTCAAATTAGTAAGTATATCATTTTTTAGAAATAGACTAAAAGAAAGTGTGTCATAGTATGTATATATACATAATCCGCCTAAATTAGGAAGATGAAGTATCATGGGTATATAATCCACCTAAATTGGGACAGAAGAAATATTATGTATATATAATCCGCCAAAATAGGTGAAAGTATGCCTATTATCGATTATTTTGATGAGCGATTATATATACACCTGTCAAAATTCCTACCCTTTTTTATCTAATTAATTGACTCCTTTGACAGAATGTGATACCATTGTGGAAGGAAATAGAGAACTACGAGGAGTATCAAAAGAAACTAGAAGCATATGTAGGGAGCAAAAAAGCAAAATACATAATACAAGAAGCACTATATCTAGTGAGCTTGGGAACAAATGATTACTTGGAAAATTATTATTCAATACAAAGCAAACGTGCATCTCAATTCACAATAGAACAATATCAAGGCTTTCTAATTGAACTTGCTGAGAATTTTATCAAACAAATTTATCAACTTGGAGCTAGGAAAATATCATTTACTGGACTTCCTCCAATGGGATGTTTACCTTTAGAAAGAGCAACAAATATTATAAGAGGACATGGAGATGCATGCAATGAGAAATACAATGATTGTGCTTTGAGGTTTAATGTGATGTTGAATGGTTTGGTTGACAAGTTAAATAGGGAACTTCCTGGGATGAAAATGGTGTTTTCTAATCCATATGAGCTCATACTTCAAATTATCAGAAATCCTTCCTCATATGGTAAGTTTTTTTTTATTCTTTCAACTATATGGTTACTTCTCTCTTTGTACTTTGTTATGTCATTGTAAAGGCATAATACAAAAATATATCATTTAAACAGGCTTCATCTGATATATATGTTCTCTAATTTTGAGTGGGCACTTAATAACTTGTATAGAGTTGAACAAACAGATACACGAATCCTACTTGACGTCCTACGTAGCAATTCATGTCCAACACAACATCTTACATGACATCCTACATGTATTATGTCACGTAGAATTTGTGTGTATACTTGCTTAACTTTATACAAATTTATGTGTTTGCTTGTACAAACCCAAAGTTAAAAGGCATAAATGACAGTTAAAATCAAGTTAAAGGACATATTTATGTATTATGCCGATAATAAATATATGAGCAATGGGTCTTTGAGGTATTAATACAATAACATTGAAAAGTAAAAAGGGAATTGTAGCAACACTATATATGTGCATTGTTTTGTCCAATAAGATGATACAAATACTACATCTTCAAGTACAACTATCTTAAAGCAAAAAATCTCTAAAATGCCAAAAATGCCCTCCATTTTTTAGTTTACCTGTCAATGAATAGTTGCCTGCTTGAGTTGTTCTCTGTGACTTCTTATATAGAAGAAAATATAAGTAACTTACAAACTATATTTATTTTGTAATTTCTAAAGGCAATTCTCCATTTCCCGCATCTCTTTGAATGATTTACAATTGATTATCTTCTAGTGAATTGTTTAATTTCTTTTGCTTGGAAAACAGGATTTGAGGTGGCTGGTGTAGCATGTTGTGGCACAGGATTATTTGAAATGAGTTACTTATGTGACAAATTAAACCCACTCACATGCACTGATGCAAATAAATATGTATTTTGGGATTCTTTCCATCTCTCCCAAAAAACTAATCTCATTATCACCAGTTTCTTGATGAAAAATGTCCTCAATCAATTTTTATAATATATCATGTAACTTTGTACAACCATTCATATCTTGTCTTGTTTTTAATTTAATTTGCTACAATATAATGTACTACTATCCAGAGTGTGAAAAAACAATATATATTTATTGTATATATTGGTCATATTTGTACTCTTCATTTCGACACGTTAAGTAATGTAATTTGTGATTCATGTTTGTCTAATAAACTTGTATTTTGAAGCTTGTATTTATTCGTTTAAGGATATTACTATAATTATTCTTATTTGTTGAGCCATTTTTTTTTCTTCTCTTGGAGTACATTGACAATTTAATTACCATTTAGGCTCTCAAATGGATCATTTTTCCAGCCGGTAGATAGAATATTATAATTAGTTGTTACTTATTTCTTAATCCAATAAGACATATTTTGGGGGTGGAAACTCCAATTTGTTTTTCAAGAGGCACCACAAGAAAATATGCATCAACAATGCCAAGATTGTTATTTATAAAATAAAGATAATAAATAATTAAGTACATATGCTAGAGAGGTGTATAGAAACATAGTTGATATATTATTCAATTTTGAATTGATATATAAATGAGCTGGATTGACTTCATATTTATAGAAGAAAAGAAGTTGCCGGCTAAAAGGAGTAGTCCATGATATGTCATTCACGACACATTATGGCACCTCTTTCTCCTTGTAAGTTGTTTACTTGAACTACTTGCAAGTTGTCTGCTTGAACTATTTGTGATGTTGGCTTGATTGCAAGCTTATTTAGGTATTTACAACATGATTATTTATAACACTTTCTCTTGAATATTCATTAATACATAATGTGACTCATTAAAACCTTTCTAGGGAAAAATCATAAAAAAAAATCTAGAATAGCAAAGAGTACATATATTTTACTAGCTAGTAATACACAACATGTTCTCATTAGAAATATTATCCGAAAATTTCAATAGGACAAAATCTTAGTTAAGAAAAAAGAGTGGAACACATTTTTCTTCCTCTAATAAAGACGACCACAACTTAATTGTCCAAGTCTTCGCATTCCAGTTTTGTATATCAATTTATTGGAATTAAAACTTTAATGCATGAGCGTAATTATAGTAATTCTCCATTTTGTGGCTATTAGTCTCCCGAACTAAAAACATAAGTTGTCCTGTCCTTTTCATTGATGGGATGCTAGAACGAAAATTTTACGTCTAATTTGGGGACTATAAACCTATATTTATAATAGCACAAGTTTTGTCTTCCTACTTAACCAATCATTAAACTAAAAATTGCAATCAGATATCTATATATAAAAATTCATACGTTATGAGATATCTTTTAGATCCATTAACTTTAAACCTTGAAAAATCACTAGTAATTTGGATCGGTCATTTAATGATAGCAACAACATATAATTATTCTTTATATATATATATATATATATATATATATATATATATATATATATATAT
>JAJOOS010034788.1:0-14818 GCA_029582725.1 Solanum chiquidenum | reverse complement strand
GCAAATGCAATGCCTAAATTTCTTTCTCTATGCGATCGTGGTCCAATGTTTTACGATCATGAAGCATTGTTATGCATCAAAAACATGCTTGCATTGTCCATTTTGTGTTATCTTGTTTCAAAATTCACCAGGATCCCTCAAAACAAATCTCATATAATTATTTAAACTTTTACAAAATTTCGTATACTAAAACAAGGGATCAAAACTCAAAACTAAGATTCGAGTCATTACATTATCCATAAACTCAATATACATTCATCCACGAACATGCCCAAAATTATTTCAAAACTATAAAACAATTGCAAACACTTGATATGCTTATTTCTGGTAGAACCTTCTACAATTAACCTTTACAAAACACATTAATGAGAAGCAACTGTTTGGTCAAGGTGGAGAAGTCATTTTTCAAATCCTTCAACACCTTGTCGGACTCTTCAACCTTGTTGAAGATCCTTGTTAGCATTTCCTTGGTTCGGTTTCCTTCTGGTCTAGCTTGTTCCTTTGGTTTTGGGCGATCATGAGGTCGGATGTACTTATCTTTTTCAACTTCCCTATCTCTACAATTGCCACCTCGATCTCTCCAATCATTTTCTCGATCCTTGTTCCAATCTTGATGCCCACCGTGTCTTGGGTAGTTAGGATGAGAACCTCCCCCTCCCCCCAATCAATTTTTCTAGAACTTTACTCCTTCGTTGTACAATGCCTCAAACTTGGTATCCTTCTAGAACCGCCCACTGCTTGTTCCAACTGATTTACCCTTTTCACCCTACCTCCCATGATATGTTTGGATAGAAAGTCGAGTTGAGTAATCGTTTTAGTCATATTTTCATCATGATCGTGATCCTTTTCCATTTTCTCCCTGCTTGTTCCCTATTGTTGAGACAATACTTAATTCTCTCTAGTATGTCATGCTCGATTCACTTTTGTCATATCATCTAGCAACAATATTGACACATCAGACGATTGTCACATCATCCCACCTTGGATAAGTTGATCAGTCAATCCCTTGTTGACTGAATCAAGGCTATGATAAAAGTATTGCAAAAGCAAATTGTTTGGAACACTATGTATTGGACATTGTAGAAGTAATTTTCGAAACCGCAACCATGTCTCGTGAAAAGGTTCACCTCCCACTTTTTTGAAGATCTATATATTGTCCCTAAGATTAACCATTTTTAGGGAGGAAAGAATCTCTCTAAGAAAGCATCAGTCAATTCCTCCTAAGAAGTGATAAAATTGTTCGATAACTCAACCAACCATCTTATGGCTTCCCCCGTCAAATAAAAATTAAATAATCTCAAACTAATCGACTCTTGTGAGATCTTCTTAAAGACGAACGACCATCATATATCCATAAATTCTTTGAAGGTATTCATGAGCCAATCCTTCGAACATTTCTCTCTTTTAGAGCAATTGTAGTATTGTTCAGGTTACATGGAATATCGCCCTCTCTGTTGTGGGCGGTAAACGGGTAGCTCCATTGGTTGCATTGACACTCATGTGCATAATATTTGCGTAACTCATATTATCATTTTGCCTATAGTGACTATCGTTGTCACTACCATTATCACTCATATTTAGACCTGTAAATAAACAACACAAAATACCAAGCAACAATCTACTACAATTCAATAAGTTTACAAACTAATTTTGCTAATTAAATTCTTGGCCACCATTCCTCGGCAGCGGCGCCATTTTTGATAATGCTCGAACTACTCTCAAAAACAAATTCAAAGAGTAAGTGGTCGTTGTCAATAAAAATACTCAACTAAGTATCGGGGTCAAATCCCATGAGGAATTGTATAATGATAAGAATTTAACTAAAAAATTAAGAATGTGGACTTGTTTATTGTAGTAGGTTAAGACAAATGGGTGAATGATTCAACGAAATTTAATAAAATAGTTTACAGTATCACACATCACAATTAAACTAAACTTCAGAAATTCAAGTAATTAACAAATAATCTAGGGGTGCGAGGATTGAAATTTGTTGTCACATAAGGATAATTGTGTTTTTTTTATAGGCCGAGTCATCTTCAATGACACTAATCTTTCAATGACACTAATCTTCTTTCGATCTCATAACATCAGTTCATAGAATCTCTTTTCAATCTCATCTATGTGAATAATAAACTAACCCACTACCTTAAGATATCTCTCTTTCGAGCAGATGTGGGGCAAATGGATCTGAACGATAATCCTTTTTTCAAGCAAACTATAAAATTAAACTAATTACCCAATCTAATCGATCTCTTTTGAGAATCAATCAGAGATAAAAAAAAAATAGGATTAAGAGCCCATTTGGATTGCTTGAAAAGTAGCTTTTAAGTCAATAATAAAAAGTTAAACTGAAATGACTTTTAACTCAAAAAATAAAAAGTAGGGGGAGACCTACTTTTGGTTTTTTACTTATTTTAAGTCATTTAAAACTTATTTTAAGTCTTTTTTTTTTACCTTGACAACACTTCCTAACTTATTTTAAGACAATTTTGACTCATTTTAAGTTATTTTTTATATTTGTCAAAAACTGACTTAAAAATAGGTTTGACCAACTTTTAAGCCAATCCAAACACCCTCTAAGTTTGCAACCTTAACCCATAAGTTAACCTCATGCTAATTAGCCTAAATCCATGAATGAACAATAATAAAATAGAGCAAAACACAATACCCACTACATTAAATCAACACCCAACCCCATAATTACACCATTAGACTTGGGGGTTTAGCCACTCATCACAAATGTAAAGAAATTATACCTATCGTGATAGCAACCAGCTTTTTAATCGATGGATATCTTTTTCCATTTCCTTTTTAACTTCCTCCATATAAGATAAATTTCCCATGTAGAGACGTATATAAGCACCAACTATCATAGTTGCCTTCCTTGGATGATAGAAAATGTCAACATCATAATCCTTAAGCAACTCAAGTCATCTCCTCTTGTTGAGGTTCAAATCTCCTTACTTGAAAATGTACTAAAGGCTTTTATGATTAGTGAAGATATCAACATGAACTTCATATAGATAATGATGCCAAATCTTCAGTGAAAGCACTACATAGCTAACTCTAAATAGTGAATTCGATAGTTCTTCTCATGATTATTGAATTGCCTAGAAGTGTAAGATGCTACATTCCCATATTGTATCAGACCACACCCAAAACTAATTCCCAAAACATCACAATATACTACAAACCTATCAATTCCATGTGGTTGGAGAAAACAAGAGCCAAAATCAATTGAATTTTTAACTTTTGGAAACTTTTCTCACACCCGTCCAACCATTGGAACTTGGTCTTTTTCTAAATCAGTTTGGTCAATGAGGAAGCAATAGAGGAAAAATCATCTACAAACATCATATAATATAAGACAAATCCAAGAAATTTTGAATCTCTATTAGCCTTCGCAAATTCTTTACGACCTCAATTTTCTAGGATTTTACTTTGATATTTTCCACTGGAAACCACATGGCTTAGAAATGCAATGACTTCATCTAACATTCACACTGGGAAAATATAGAAAAAAACTTGTGATCCTGAAGCGTTTGCAACACTAATTTATGGTGATTTGCATATTCCTCATCACTCTACAAGTGAGCTAATATGTCATCGATGAATACAATCACAAACATATCAATATAAGACTCAAAAACTCTATTCTTAAGTTCCAATATTTGGGGCATTTGTCAACCTAGATGACATCATAATAAATTCAAAGTGCCCATAACATGCATTAAAAGTTATCTTTGGATTATCACTCTCTTTGACTATCAAATGATGATATCCTGAGTTTAGGTCAATCTTTGAACAACTTACTTGTCTATTTAAAATTGGTGGAATAAATCATCAATCTAGAAAGTGGATAGTTATTCTTATTTGTGACTTTGTTCAATCAATGATAATCATAGACAGTAATCAACACATCCTCAGTGACCAATATTTATTTCAGAATAATAAGACCAAGGTGTCCTAAGGGGAGATGGTTTGCCTAATATATCATTTATAAATTAAAGGAGGTCCTTCAACTTTCTTGGAGCCACTCTATATGGAAGAATTGATCTTGGTTCCTGAAAGTGCATTGATTCCAAAGTCAATCTCTTGGTTAGGAGGAACTATGGGAAGCTCGTGTGGTAACACTTCCAAATATTCATGCACAACTGGAACAGATTAAGGAATCGATATCTTAGAATATGCATCCCTAACTTTGACTAATGGGTAAATACACCCTTTGGTATCAGTCTCCTTTATTAAAATAAGAAATAAATCTACCCATAGGTACTACAACATCACCATTCCATTATAGGACAATTCATTTGGAAATTGGAACTTCACAACTTTTTTCTAACACTAGCATTGTACAACAACAACCAATCCATACCCTTATAACATCAAAGTCGACCATTTCTAATTTAATCAAATTAGTTGTAGTGTATGGATGACATATAGTAATCGTATAACCCCTATAAACCCATATAGTCATAAATGATTGTAACACCCCGACTTTTCGAATAAACTCATACCTTCGTGGAAAGACAAAGAGAGTGAGTAATAAATTAAGAATGATGTGGTATGTCATATTTTAAGTGTTCAAGGGTTGTTTCTCAAGTTTTGAAGTTAGGTAAGTGGCAAAATAAAAGTTGGCGAAAGTTATCGTAGGTTCCTTTTTAAAGATTTCTCTGAAATTTGGGTCAAATGTCTCGGAAGTTTTCTCCCAATCTATAAAGAGTTATGGATCCCACGACCTATCAAATCGAAGGTCTACAAAGTCTAGTTTTCAACACATCAAACAGTTTGTTCATACGACTTCAGAATAGAGAGATACTTGCATTTTTTGTGAGACTGCACAAGCAGGCACGTGAGGTGGGTCCCCTAGGTCGGTGGAACCTTATAAGATAGCATCTTATTATTTTTCTTCATTCCAGCACGTAAGAAACCCACAAAAATTAGAGAATTACTCCTCAAATCATCCTTGTGTGTTCATAATCTCTTCTTGGCTCCTTATCGAATATTTACCTACTCTGCGAGCTCGTCGTTTTGGTATAGTTTTCATGGTGAATTGAGCGTGTAGCTCCGTGGAGGTTACGGCAGCAAGTTTTTTTTCTAGTGGTTTGATTTTATTCAAGTGTTCTGGGTGTGTAAAGAAAGGAAGGAACCATCTTTTTTTAGTTTATGGATACCTTAGGTCTTGGATAGTAATTTACGATAGGAATCAATATCGATTGTTGAATTGTTGTAGTAATTTTTGTCCTTAATTACTGATTGATTTTACTTTTTTTAGTGTTATAGTGGTGCAGACAGAGATATTTTCAGCATAAATTATAAAGAAAATGGTATGTTAAGGTTATTCCCTTCGTTCGGCATGTTTCCTTAGAGCTTGAGAGTGATATAATAGGGTAGTTAATATTGGTGATCTTGTAGATATAATTGTGAGTGGTTGGCTGATTGAGTGGTTATAAACCCTCATTTTAGGGACTCATAATCTGTTAAGAACGACCCTAAGTTAGGAACGACTTAGAGACTATTCATATATATTGTTTATATCTAAATTACTCGCCTTTAGCCTATTCAATTGTTTGTTGTTGCCCTTGGGGCTATTTTGGTTAGTTGTTGAGCTATGAACTACGAATGGGGGCAATGATGTTGTCTAAGAGGACTATAGTATTGCCTAAGAGGGCTATGTGTTGCCCATGGGGCTATATTAATGTCAAAGAGTGTTATGTGTTGCCTACGGGGCTATTTTGACGTCAAAGAGAGCTATGTGTTGCTTAAAGGGCTATGTTGATGCAAATGAGGGCTATATGCAGCCCACATAGCTATGATGTTACCTAAGAGGGCTATGCGCTACCTACGGGGCTATATCATTGCCAAAAAGGGCTATGTGACTCTTTACAAAGACAAGGGGCTACCGATAGAGGTATGTAAATTGATTTGGCACATCTGGGCTTATGGGGGCCTAGGTAGGTGGCATGTTGTTTGTACCTGCCGAACTTATGGGGGCTTGGTTAGGTTGTTGTTTGATAATTTTTAAATTTTTAGATTCAGTAGTGGGTTAGCATGCTTATCTAAATTTTGATTTCTTTACCTGATTACTTTTGGTATATTATGATACTTGCTCATTTAGTCTATAGCCTTTCATACTCTGTACATTATTTCGTAGTGATGCCCCATTGCCTGGGGGGCACTGCATTTATGCATGCAGGTCCCGACAGACGACCCAGTAGACCTCCTCAACAACAGGATTGATTTCTATCCGGTTGGCTAGCCACTTTCCTCCGGAGCTGCTAGAGTTGGGAGGTTTGTTAGCTTTTGTTGTATATATTTTTATGGGTAGGCTGGGCCCTGTCTCGCCAATCTTTACTACTCTTAGAGGCTTGTAGACTAGTGTGTGGGGTGTATAGCTATGTTATGGTCATGCTGGCCTAGTTTGTTGGTTTGCTGAAGCTTGTGAGTTGTTTGATGTATTGTCTTGATATATACCTGTTTTCAGTTTTGGTATAGAGATCATGGTGGCCTCGACGGCCCAATCAGGAATTATGTGCTAGTTGGCTATTTCTTTATATGAACTCTTGAGAGTAGCTATTTCTTTTATAGATCTGTTGACAGGGGACTTACCAGCCGAGGGATTAGTTTTAAGTCGAGATATACTTATTTGTTTTCTTGATTGCGTGTGGCTGCCATGCGCTAGTAGTAAATGGTTCAGCAGGGTCGGCTCGGGCCTAAGTTTTTGGCATTAGGAGCCAGTTGCACCTCTTGAGTTTGGGGAGTGACAATGACTCACTGACTGACTAAGTAGATAGAGAAAATACTTCATGTAGTTGTTCCGCTATACCCTAAATTTCTTATCAATAAAATTGGTCACATCCAATAAAATGGATATGAGATCTATAAAAGTATAAGTATTAAGAATGAAAATTATCAATATACTTGTGATGACATCTAGAGATGCCTTTGAATCCTGACGGCTAACTAATGCATATAAATAGTTTTGACCTCCATATGTCCCTAATCTTCCACTTATAACCATGTCTAGTCCAACTAGGGCTTGGGAGACATAATGCGTTATTAAATTAGTAGAGTGAGCCACATTACCATCGCTACCCTATCTAGATAGAAAGTCGCTTTGATAATGGAATCGAAGACCATGTCCATAACATACATTCATATGTGTCATACCCCAACTTAGGAATGCAACTAGCACCTGGTGATACACTTGAATCTGAGCCGAGCCTTGGTGAAAAACACGCCACCAACGTAATACCAACCATAAATCAAGAAAACAAACATATATATCTTGGCTTAAAAAAAGCTCTCGGTCGACAATGCATTTGTCAACAAAACCTACAATCAACTCAACTGATCATCTGTAACACCCCAGAAATCTAATGACCTAAGTTAGAGCCTACCTTGTAGTCTAGTGTCCTAAATAGGGTTAACATGAAGATAAGAGTCGTAAAATGACCTCCCTAACTTAGTACTAATGTTTTAGGACCTACACATCAAGGCATAACCCCCAAGGACCCCTCAGGGGTCCTTGAGGAGGACCCAAGTGAAGGCCCAAAAAGTTGTCAAAAGACAGCATGATCTACGAATGGGCACCCACGAACCGTGCGTGGACCCATGCCCCATAGGTGGGTGTCCTGGGTCGAGACTTAGTCTCCCCATTCTTCCCTTGATCCTCATCCTCTTTGAAGCAAACGACGCTTCACCAACACGTGTCGTCACCCCACCTACGGTCCGTAGGTGGGGGAGTCGTAGGTCACCCTTGGGGACCGCTTAGTCTCGGCAAACTAAGGGGCAAATGGGTAAAATCCTAATTAATTAACTAAGGGTGGGGACGGTTCCTATTAGTTATTTTAGACATATTTAAGTACTTTTATCTATTAACCAACTCTTTTAACACCTCATAACTCACAAGACTCAAAACATAACCAACTCTCCTCTTCCAAAAATTCTCTCTCTAAGACTCCATTGAAGAGCAAGGTCAAGGTCAAGCTAGGGGTTCAAGAACCAGCCTTTCTTCTCCAATTTCGTGTGGAAATATCTTTAAGGTATGGATGCTTTTCATTCTTGGGTAGCTATCACCCAAGAAGCCCCTTCGAACTAGGTTTTAAGACTTCCAAAAACCTATGGTTTCACTCTTGTCATGGGTCTTCTTCCAAAATGATTTCTATTGTTTAATTATGGTTTATTATGATTGATTATGAGGATTTATGGTTAGATTAATGGAGTATTGTTGGATTTTGATGAAAATCTCCCTTGGACCCATGATTTCCCCTTGGACCCATGATTTCCCCTATCTAGTATTGTAATTCTAGAAGTTAGGGTTGATCTTGATTCCTAACCTTGAAGGGCAATAACTAGGGTTTGTGTATGTTGATGAAGAATGTATGTGAACTCATGATTCACTTAGATAGTGATGATCTTATGACTATTGTGTAATTGTGGTATTGATACAAGATCTTTCTTCCTTATGCCCTTACACTTGATTATGTATGAAGTATGTATGTATGACTATGATGATCTTGTTGTGTTGAATGAAAGGCTATTCTCATGAAAACTATGAATATAATGTGAATGGTTTACTCACATATTGATGATTCTAAGGTTGAAAGGACATTCTCACCTAATGAATCCATGAGCTATTATGATACTATATTGACTTGAGTGCCTAGTGCATTCTTTCATGAACATGAACTTAAGTAAAGACTTAATATGATTTTTAAAGGGAATTATGCTTAGCACCGAGTGGATATGAAAGTGAGGTGGAAGCTTTTACATTATAAAGTTTGGCTTCCCAATGTATGAAATCTCATGATATGGAAACCTTTTACGTTAGTAGTCCGGGTTTTATAGTAGCAATCTCCTTATCCCATAACTATGTGCCCACATAAGTCTTTAGCTAGTGGATCCACCTAAAAGCTATTATGTAAGTTCTACCTTAGGCAAGTAGGACGTCTCTTTTCGGTGTGAGAGTAAGACACCGGATTCCATGTAGCTCACATGGTCTATGTTGGTTAATGTTATTTTCCATATATGATATGATTATGAACTATGATAAGAAAATGTACTTTAACTAGGACTCCTTAAGAGGTACTACTTAGTATGAGTGGGGGTATGTGACTTCACTTATACATGACACAAGTAGACTTCAAGAGAGGTTATGGTGAGGGTCTCTTATGTTATGAAGACTTATGGATTATGTATGTAAGATGTGTATGGATGTTAAGGTTGACTTTACTTATTATAATTTATGAATATGATTAACTCCTTACTGATGTATGTTTGTTATGAATGAGGCGAAGGTATGATATGTATGATGTTGGTGACCTAAATGTGATACTTAGCATTTGGTAGGGTTATGAGATCTTATCTTTGCATTGCACTAGTATGGCCTTGGGTTGCTTATATGTTGGTTTTACTTATGTTTCTTCATAATTGTGCATAATGGCTTCCAAACTTGATAAATGCATGATTTCAACTAAATGTCCCTTTTATGCATGTTTCAATGATTTTTAAGCACGACTTCCATACTTGGTACATTTTTTGTGCTAACCCATATTTTCTACATTCTATGAGTGTAGGTCTCGGTCGTTGAGACATACTACTTCTTTCAAGTGAAGCTTGGGTTGACTATTTCCTAAACTTGGTGAGTCCTCAAGATTCGAGGACAAGACATTACTCATTTCTAGCTTCTATTGTACTTTATATTTTGAGACTTTATTGATGTAAAGGGATTTTGACCCTATTTGTACTCTCTATTGTACTAGATGGTGATTGAGACAAGTCTAGACTCTTATTTTCATTTATGAAAAAGAAGTTGACTTCGATTGTAAAAGTTTTAAATTTTCCGCATCATTTCTATGACTTTATGTGTATGATTATGCTATGAGCTTGTATGCGACCCCTTCGGAGTCAAGTACGACATGTTGCGTCTAAGGGGTACCCCTGGGTCGTGACATCATAACAATTCATATAGAACAAAAACTACATCCTGTGTGGGTTGTCGAGGCTACCATTATATCTAAAAATATATAAACTGAACACATATAAGGTCAATCGGCCATTGTCTAAACGGTCAAAACAACAAGGTCAGCACAACTGACAAAGCACATCTATACAATTTAAAGTCTACAAGACTCTAAGAGTAATATATTTGGTCGGGGCAAGGCCTCGAGCTACTCATCAACTGAACATGACAAAATACTACCAAACCTTTAGATATGGCGATTCCCGAAGAAGTGGGGCTAACCAATCTGATGTAACTCGGTTACCCTTACTAAGGAGACATGTATCTAGTCAATCAGGACTTGCAAGTAAGAACGTAGTGCCCCCACGCAATTGGGCATCAGTACGAAATAATAATTGTACCGATTATGAAAGACAATAGAATAATTGAGCAAGTATCATAATATACTGAAAATAATGAAGTCAAGAATAAGATGAGCATACTGAATTTCTCCTGAATCTAACATACCAAAATAATCAAACAACAACCTAACCAAGTCCCTATATGCTCAGCAAGTACAGATGGTAAACAAGACCATCTACTCGGGCCCCCTATAAGTCCAAAAGGTACCAATTCAGTCTATATACCCATATCGATAGTCCCCTATCCCCGTGGGGAGTCATTAAACCTCAATATCCCCTCAAGCACTCTACACATAACCCCGAAGGCAATCCATGCCTTCTAATTGCCCTGTATGAAGCATATAGTCTTCTTAGGCATCAATATAACCTGGTAAGTAGCATAGATCCCTCTAAGGCATTAATACAGCCACACAAGCAGAACATAACCCTCTTAGGCATCAATATAGATCGCAGGAAGAACATAGCCCTCTTAGGCATTAATATATCCCCGTAGACAATACATAACCCTCTTAGGCATCAACATAGCACCATAAGCAGAAATCACATTCCTGCAGCTAACCACAATAGACCCAAGGAAAATAACAACAATTCAATAGGTCGAAGACGAGCAATATGTCTATAAGTAGCTCATAAAATAATCATTATGCCTTACCGAAATATGAAGGCGCTAATAAAAGAATATAGATTCTAATAGGGAATATAGGTATCAACCACAACAACTAACATAATCGAATAAGGCTATGAATAACATGGCTATGACAACTAACCATGTCCTTTCTTTGACTTGCTATATCTTGATAAAAAAAAATGCCCCTATAGCTACATCTTGAGCCCTTTTGGGCTTCTATAGTTATATCTCAGCCTTTTGGGCTCCTATAATTGTACATGAGCCTTTAGTGCATCTATAACCACCCCTCATGCACACAAGGCTCTAGTGAGGGTTAGTAATGTCAACTAAGGCATAAATGAAATCCATAAGTGAGTAGAATTCAATATAGTTCTGCAAACTTTAACATAGACTTTCTAGATATTTTACAGCTCTTATAAGATAATGACAACCTCATAGGGAACTTACACTATTCATAGTCCTTTCTAGGCAACAAATAAAGGGAAATTAATATGTGTATGGCTCAATTGCTTAGTCCAAATAACTAACAACTGACGAAATAGCCATTGTAAGCATCAAACAATTTTCTAACTTATCAACAAGTAAGGTGGCTTTCTAAGCGACATGCACAATAATTTGCATGTCATATCAAAGTATAAGATCACTAAAAAATAAGTAAAACACCCGGAAGGTTACCACCATAACTCAATTGGCAACCATGATAAGATTTACCTGAAAGAAAAATAATAACTCTAATTCTTTAGCTCTATAAGTGTCAAGATATATCAAAGGCCCGTAGGCGTATTATGTAGTTCATAGGTGTTGCAATCACATTATTTATATGTCAAACTAATTGTTATGACGCCAATATCAACATGAAATTCTAAGCAATTAATTACAAAGCCCTTAAGGCATTGACGAAGCAACAAGCCATCAATAGCCAGCTAAGCGATGACAATTTATATGAGAGATTCTTTGGTTGCTTTTAAAATGAGGCACAACTAAACAAGACTAATCCCGACAAAATAAACTCACATGTATATATATATATATGTATAACTCTAACATCCATCCCAATTAAGAACTATTATGGCTATGAGTACTGTCGTGACAAAGAACAAGTTGTATTACTATATGACGAAGAAACTTGCAAAAAATTTAGCCTTAACATACCTTGTCCCATTGAATTCACATTGAAAATCACCTTTCCCACCACTCCTATAACACTACAGCAGGGATAATCTTAATCAATTGTAAGAATAGGAATTACTATGACAATCCGATATAATTGATTAAAACAAATTGTTGTAAATTACTATTTGCAGCTTATCGAAGCTAAAATAACAAAAGAAGAGTCTTATCTTTATCTCAAGACTGTAAAACTACTCAAAACCTCATAACGTAGCAAAACCATGATGTCTCAACACCAATAAAGCTATACCGCACAATCCATGGAGAAAATTATACCAAAATGACAAGTTCACGGCGTAGAGCAATTTCTGTTAAGCTCCTATGTCGATATCATGGAGATAAGCATAGGACTTTTAGATATTTTTATCTTTTTTTGCTAGGTTTGGTACAAAAAAAATGAGTTCCAAAGAAGAAGGCAAGAATTTTTAAAGACCTCCACCGACCTTGGGCCCACTCACGAGTTTTTACGCATTATTTCACGGAAATGTAAATATATCTCTATTCTAAAGTCGCATAGGAAAACGATTTAATATGTTGAAAACTAGACTCATAGACCTTTGATTTGATAGGTTTCTGGTCCTCTAACTCTTTATAGATTGGAGAAAAGCTCTGAACATTTGACCTAAATTTTGGAGAATTCATCAAAGTAACTTGCGATAACTTTTGCCAACTTTTATTTTGCAACTTGCTTGAGTTCAAATATTAAGATGAGATCATTAAACTCATAAAATATCATTCTTATGATATTAGGAACTCTTGGCCATATCCCAAAATTACGAGTATATCGCTTAAATTATACGGGGTGTTACAATACCCATATGACACTCATTGTGGTGCTCCAACTTAAGATAAGAAGTTCCACATCGTCAAAACACAGGAGAGATGTTAGGTATATAAGTAAGCATGCATGTCTTACTAACTAGTGACACATTTTAAAGTTGTACGAGCCTAGGCCCAAAGTGTACAATATCACCATAGGGCTAGGCCGTTATACTTCCCCTAAATGTCGTTTTCCATATTTATTACATGGAGGACGTTGTAAATTACTATGACCTATGTTTGTATGTGACTGTAAGCATAGTGCTCTGAAACTCTATCCATGACTAGTCTGGCCTTTTTAATCATATTTGGATAGATGGTGCATTGGCTGCATAAGGTGAAGGGTCTTGATGACCCTATATTAAAGAAGAACTTTCCACTACCTTCCTAATATCCTCAATTATTGTTAATTGATATGTCCCTCTTATTATTCACCTTATCATTACTGGATATATAACCTTCAACTTATACTCTCTTTCATTTGATGTACAAAATCCATCAACCTAGAAATATTCATATCTTTGTTCAATAATGTTGTAAAACACTAGCTCACCACATAGGATCCATGTATGAGCACAACTCAACACATCCTCGCTTGCATAGTACAAACTAATCTAGGAGCAAATCGGGAAGCAAACTTGAGACATATAATCTCTCACACCGTGTACTACAAATGCATCGGCCTTGGTATCCCTAATCTCTAAGGGTAAAAAGTGATCAACAAAGGCTCATACAAACTCCTTCTAGATTACGTAAGATGTATCCCCTCCTCACGAATCTTCTCATGACTCATACCACATAATCACAACATCCTTCAACTTATAGGAGAAAAATTTAACTCTCTGTCTTATTAGCATGAATGACTCAAAAAAGGCTCTACATCCTATTGATTAAGTTTTGGGGATCCTATTCGAGGTTAGAACTAGTGAAAACTTAAGTATTCATACAAACCAATCCTTAATTCTAAAACATGTTGACCCATCTTGAGCACCAATACTTGAAGGTTTTGCCCCAATAACAAGCTAGGTGAGCAATTGAATGGATCCCCTAATGTTGATAGCAAAAGAACTTGGTGGTGGCATAAATATTGTAGGGACTTCCATAGGAATTTCAGTGGGAAGTGAAAATAAAGTCTAAGGTTTATAGCCAGATGATAGTCGTAGTTAGAACTCCTTGACTCTGAGGCAACCCATGAAGTTCACTTATGGATAAGTATTGTCCATTTGACTTATGGGTTGATTCTTTTTCGCAGGCATTTCTGAAAGAAACGTAGTAACATACAAATTAGAAGCAATTCTTAAGGCATATCTCTATTGCACGATCAAGCATACGAAAATAGGGTAACATTTTCTGAATGTCTTGTAGGCTCCTAATTAATAGCATGTCATTCTACACACCCATAAGTAGACATAGACTTTCTAGGATATTTGAACCTGGTGCTCTAATAACACATTTGTCACAACCTAAACCTTTGCCTAGGCAAACTGGAACTCGGTGCCTCAACTTGACCAAACGAATCAAATACATGATATATACTTGAGCCATACATGAAATAAAATGAGATAAATCCATAATATAAATCTTTGAAAGAGTTCCCTTCATAAATACCTTCTTTTAGTTTCAATACATTAAGACATCAGCCAAAATCAAAATCATGTTAACATTTTTATCATTGAACAATTGGTCTACAAGGCCTCTAAAGCATATCGTGAGTAACAATGTTTATTGGGACAAGTACCTAGTATGCCTAAAAGCTAATAATGCTAAATAAGAAAATTGTGCCCAAAGATCAAGTAGGGTTCACCAAAAGTTGAATGTGTGGAAAACTTACTGTGG
>JAJOOS010034787.1:0-12463 GCA_029582725.1 Solanum chiquidenum | reverse complement strand
TGAAATAGTTGTCCCTACATTATGGAGACATAACTAACTCTTGTTTCTTGTTTTCTTTTTTCTCATAATTAATTTGATGTCAATGGAAAGCTCAAGTTATGTATACTTGTTGTACCAATAAATGGTCGTTATGGGGTAAGTATTCTTTTTTCTTTAATCAGAGATTTCGAGTTTGAGTTTTACTAGTACAATATCTTCTTTATTAGGATGCGTTTTGTCTTTCGATATGAAACTTTCCGAATACTATATATGTAATGATTGGTTTTAATAAATGGAACAATTATTATTACTATTGTAGTTGAGAGAGTTTTTTTTATGATAAAGTTGATTAAGATTAATTTGTAAAATTGAATCAACAATGATTTTTCGAGTGGTCTTTTTTTGGTATCTTATATATATAAAAAAAGAAGAAGAAGTATTTAGTACTATTTCTAACGAGTCTATGATAATACATTTTAGAAAATGAAAACTCATCTTGGAGAATTTTAGTAATCTACTTGTGCTTTTTTACATATATATATGATGTTAATGTAATTTATTCTTTGTTTACTTATTTAATTGCTAATATCACTTGTGAAAAATCACGCGCACATCACTATCACCAGAAATGATATAAAATTGACAACAAAAATGTACAAGAAGACGATCAAGTTACCAACCTTGATGAAGTATTTTAATGAGAGAAAATTTGGATCAAACAAACATAAACTTGAATCAACAATACAAATATCCAACTAGTGAATTTTGAATATTACATGATTAATGAAAAGCAACTCCAAATATAATGTACCATATTGAAAAGATAAAAACGAATGAGGAAATGACTATATGTAATAAAACACGTACATATAATTATACGAGCGAACCAGAAGAAGCAAAGCTTAGATTATCTCCTAAACACAATATTCACTATAAACTTCACAAAACACTTGACTATCTTAACCTTAATTTTCCCTCTCTTCGGTGGAAATCTTTCTTTTTTTCCCCTCACAACATTGTCCTTCATAGTTAGTTGATAACTCATAAATTCTAAAAAAAGAGAAAATCTCAGCCTATAAATATGAAAATCTGTTTTTTTTTTTCTTTCACATATTTAGAACTAGAAGATGTAAAGTTATATATAGAAAAAACTAACCATTTATAATTTGAATAATTACAAGGAAAGAAAAAGTTTCTTCAAGTCAATAATTGACATGACATGCACACGGCCATGAGACTTTTAACTTTATCCACTTGATTCCAATATTAAGGGGTCGTTAGGTTTGAACACAGTTACGTAGGTTATGTCGGTATTAGTTATATATATTGATTGAGATTAGTTATATTAAAATTACTTCATATTGATTGTTGATTGTTTAGTTTGTTGTATTAAAAATATGTGCATTGCATAATTTCGAAGAAGAATTATTTACAAAAAAATATTCTTCACCTTATTTACTAGAAAAAGATTCGGGTGACCTTAAGGGTATTTTTGTCATTTTCATTTTTTTATCTGGGGATAACTAACTCCGATACTATTGTTTTTTTATTCTTTGGTAGGGATAACTTATCGTGATTCTAATTACTAACCCTAGTATAAATTATCTCAGGATTACTAATCAAATCAGAGATTAAACAATACTAAATTTTGATCTCAACTATCTATGGCTGTCCATCATGCTAAACGATCCCTCAGAATTTAAGTTATATACGTCATTTGTGTAACGATCTCAATTTAATATTACAATAATAATGATAATTATTCGCGGTTAAATGTATTGTGAATCTTTTAATAAGTCAAAATTGTAAATAGCCATAGGAAAATGGTCTTATGTGATCACTTACAATTATCTCTTACGTGCGAAAATGAAAATATGTTGTAAATTACAAGACATAATAAAATTTAAAAAATAAATTCATAAAGAACTACGAAACCAATTGATCAACCTAAAAACTATCCACATCATGACCAGACAATTAAATCTTATGAATTCCAAAATTTCATGTCCTCCATTAACAAATTAATATGTTTCTCTTTGTGAGAACAATGAAAGCTCTGCTTGAGGAGAGAAGCAGACAGGTCAAAGTAGTGTCCTCTTAAGGAATATAAATAAAAGTGAAAAGTTTGAAGTCTATAAGGAAAGACCAATAATTTGTTAAAATTTCATATATGTGATGTGAATTCAATGTATCTCTTTCTTTTTGAGAAGTCCTAGATGTTAAAAATAGATATCGGGTCGGATCTATCCATAAGGAATGCTAATTAACTCATTAGTCTCGTTAGCTCGTTGGCCTCCTAAACATTATTTATAAAGTTATAATGTAGAAAGTATCATTATGAGTATTGAAAAAAGAGATGCATCTCCTAGAGCAAATCTAGGCTATGGACAAAGGGAATTCATCCACTTCGTGAGAATTCTCGATCATCATTAACTGACATATTTTCAGCTTACAAAGGACATGACCTTAGATAGGAGAATGAAGAGATTGAGGATTAGAATAGACAGTTAGTAAAGTCGAGCTTTTTCTCCATTCCTAGTGGTAGAACATGGTTCATGTTCTGGTTTGGAGCACTTTTTTGTTCCATTACCATTATTATTTTTGTTATGCATGTGTTATCATATTCTTCAATTTTATTACTACTGTTGTTTCTTTACTTCAATTATTCTACTATTTTTACTATGAGTACTTTCCTCTCATCACTATTTTCATCATAGCTTGACATTCTTTTTCAAATTATTCTGTAAAACGATTTTTTTTTTGAGCTGAAGGTCTATCGAAAACAATCTTTCTATATAAATGTAGAGGTAAGGTTTGCGTACATCCACCCTCCACAAACCCCACTTGTGAAATTACTCTGACTAGATGCATGTATTCATCTGTTCAAGTTTTTCATGAATCATGCAGTAAGTAGTTCAGTTGAAATAAATAAAATTAAGTTCAAATGTCACAGAAATTGTAGCAATTTTTCCCTCTTTTAGCAGCTAGAGGTGATTCAAGTAAAACCAGATATTATTCACAAGACAACCCAGCATAACAGGCAGACTAACAGTTTCTTCATTGATACAACTTCACATATTTTATACAATTTTAAACGAATCGACCATGATATTTTTTTCACTTAAACACGTAGCTGCATCGATCTAAACTTAAGCGATGTTTTACATTTCGAAAGCTCATTTTGTTATAGCAAGAATGGAATAGACCAAAAGAAATGTGACTATAACAATTGCACCAGCAAGAGTGAATTGTGGACTTGTCCATAGCATAAGGTTTGATTTCTCTGCTCTCTTAATAGGATCGACCTCTTCAGATAACGGATATTCAGAACGCTTAGGATTCCATGTTACGTACTTGTTTGGAGAGAATTGCGAAAAGATGTTTGAGAAAATATTCTTCCTGCTTCGCTTCCTGAAGCTTGACCAGGCTTTGTCCCAATCAGTTGAGGATTTATCACCTACAAAAGGAAAATAATGTTGATTCATACTGAATTTACCAAGTATGTAAGGTGCAAGAAAGTGCAAGTTGTACACGTTGAAGATAAAATGAGAAAAGGCCGCTTAAGATGGCTTGGTGATATCTTGTGTCATCCTACAGATACCGGTTCGTAAGTGTGGAAACTATATGGCGACGGAAGGTGTTACGAGGTAGACCTAAATCACATGGAATGAAGTTGTCTCGAAAGACCTACAATTTCTTGGCATTACCCTAGAATATTCTAACAAATGCAAACTTTGTTAAAATGACAACAACAACATACCTAGTGTAGTCCCACAAGTGGGGTCTAGGAAGGGTAGAGTGTGCACAGACCTTACCCCTACCTTGGGAGGTAGAAAAGTTATTTCCGATAGACCCTCGGCACAAGGAAAAACATTTCAAAGCAGGTAAAACAAACTTCGCTAAAATGGAGGGAAAAAAATCCATGTAGGTGATTTTTCACTTTTATTTTAATTAGGTATGATGATGACACAAGTTGAGCTTAGAAGTACTAATGAGGATTCATATAGTCGACTTCAAATTGTTTGGGACTGACACACACTTCTTGTTGTTGTTTAACTAACCATACTAAGATCTAAGTCCATAAGTAGAAAGAACCACTTCCTAAAAGATTGATCACTTCCTAAAAGAACACAAGGTATTGCATTCAACTCTGTAAAATATGTCACTGCAGGTGCATATAGGTGCCAGCAAATGCCTCCACTTTATATAATTCTTAAGTAAATAAAACCTAGAGTTAATGGTAAAATACACACCTAAACTATCACTTTTTCGCAAGTTTCATACCTCAACTATCTGTTGTTTATCCTTATTGACAAGGATTCTCCACGTTAAATCTTGCGTCCTAGTTTCTCTTTTTTTATTTTTGTTGATTACCTCATGTTGGTGCCCATTTTTATTCCTTTATTGTGATTATTATTTATGGGTGCTATTTTCTCCCAATAACACACTCTAATTGCAATGCTGGTTCTTTTGTCCATCACATGAGCTCTTTCGATTCAACTCTGGTGTTCTGCTTAGTCTCCTCTTATCTAAACCAGCATAACCAGTTGAATAATTCAATCAAATAATGAATGGATCTCCAGTCAGTTTTGCCGCAGAAGGCAAACTGCAGTGAGACCAGTTCAAACCCAGGAACCATACGTCTCATTATGAGAAGGAAACACTGGTATTTCATTATACTCCTTTGGGGGGATGTGTGTGTGCATCTCTACCGGCTTTCCGGGTAGTTCCCAATGTTTGGCACTTCTCATACTTCATGGGTGCAACATCAACAAATTCGCTTATGATCAAGTTACAACCTAAGATCTATGACCATATTATGTTAATTGTTCTCCATTATTATCTTATTTGCTTTGATTCCGATAAACTAACTACTTTTTTTGCTGCAAAAACAAATAGCTCAAGTCACCTCACCAAAATCTGTTTAGAAGTAAGAGGGCCTCTCAACCTCTTTCAAGTTTATGTGCTTCCGACACATAGGGCTAACATTCCATGAGCCAATAGAACAGATTTACTACCGCTAATCAACATATAAGAGCCATTTGTCCTAATAAACACCCTTATAGAGAAAACTTTTAATAGGCAACACACAACAATATAGTAGATGTCCCTTTGAGGTGGGTCAATATACATGCTGTCGAAGATTATAACACCAAGCTGTTACTAAGGACTCCGACTGACCGAAGAGTCCAAGGTACCCTAAACTAATGTCTATGATCGAGTAGGGCGTTCTCAAACAGCTGGTAGTATATAATGATTATAATCAGAGAAACAGGATACTCAAAACAGAGAAAGCATCAATAATATATGGATGAAAACATATTTTCTTTTTCAATTTGGAACTTTTAGAGTAGCAATGAAATTAAGGACACATGAGAGGTTAATGGACAAGAAGTTGGAGAAAATATTATCTCACGGTCTGAGTGGTGCCAAGGCAGATAGAAACAGATAAGCTATGGTGGAAAGTGAAAAAGGACAGCAGATTTACAGTTTAACTCTTGCTATAAATTGTTGAACAGCGAAGGGACAATGAGAAAAAGTGTCCATTGAAGATGACCTGGACCACAAAAGCACTCTAGAAAAAGTGGCCAGCTAGCTCACACAGGACAATTTTCTAGGAGGGGTTGTAATTTGTGCAACAGACGTTACATATGTGAAAGGACCCTCCAACACCATCTTGCATTTCAGGGAAATCTGGCAGTCTAGTGCATGTTGCTCAACGTGTTTGGTGTACACTGGGTTAAACCTAGGACCTTGAAGGAGGCAGTGCTAAGCTAAGAAGGACAAAAGATGGAGAAACAGATGAAGCCTTTTTTTGGACAATTGGAGTATGCATCGTATGGACAATATGGCTAGAAAGGATCAACAGATGTTAGAAGGAAAGAACGAGCCCAATTTTATTTAAACAATTAATGCTTAAAGTAGTTAAAACTTTTGGTATAAAATGAAAGATGTACATCATTTTGATAGTATTTTGGAGCTTTTGGATTCTATGTGAATGTAACAGGCAGAAGCTTCAAGTCTGTCCCTCTTAGGTGCTCGAGTAGGCTATTCAACTGATCCAAATAATTTGTGAGTATGCAGCAGCGTATTTTTTAATTCTAGAGAGTTGCTTTAGTAAAAGTTATCTCAACAATTATACTAGGTAGAAAGCATGTGATCATCTATTTGAGGAGGTGGATAGGAACTCCACGAGGTAGTGGTAAGGTTTGCGTACACTCTACCCTCCCCAGATCGCACCTAGTGGGATTTCATTGGATATGTTGTTGCTGTTTATATGAACTCATCACCACCCTGCTAGGATACATGGAAGTTGGAACTATAACTTGGACTTGGGCAGCTCATGTAAAGATGCAGTGCGAGAATATAAGACATTTATGTAAGGTTGATATTTTCTAAGTTTCAGTATATGTGAAACAGTTGCTTGAGCTTCCAAGAATTTCATGATGATATTCCTGGAGACGGAGATTTTCTCTTTTTTATTGTTCTCCTCATCCTCCTTTCTCTCTAATTGCTGCCTACTTAATCAAGTTTCAGATCTAATTTCTTTATCATTCTCAACATTGGAGTCCTCGTTTTGAAGCCTAAGCATACTACTTCCAACTATAATGCCTTAGCAGCTCTAAAACCTCGAAACTTCCATCATCTCCAACTCTATTGCAAAGATGTATATTTCTCCTTTCATTTCTCGATCCTCAAACAGATTCATTCTCAAGGAATGAGGGATGCTACAAAAGCAAAACTAAGATTGGATTAAGAAGCTGATTCTTTCTAGAATATGGGGTCTGAACCTCTTCCCCCTTTAATACACAGGAGTAAGAGTCAAGAATAGATTTAGTCAACACAATCCCGAGTAGTTTCTGAAGAAGAATCCAAACAAAATTGATACCTAATCCTATTTCTTTCTTGTTCTTTTTCGGGTCTCTAAAACTAGTAAAGATCTCCCTAAACAAAATTGGTCCTCACTCCTCGGTGCTTGTAAACAACAAACTTGTCTTTTTAAATCAGTGGTAAAATCCTAACAACCACATCCGTGTTATCCTGATTCCAATCATGCAGCATATAGTAATGCTAGAACAACACACTTCCCCTATAGTACAAATTTGCAAATACTCCTTCCCAATCAACGGTAGATCCAGTATATCATGAACCAACTATCTGGGATGTATATGGTGCATCAGGGACGGAGCTAGACGGGAAGAAAGGGGTTCATCCGAACATTATAGAAGGTTAATTTTTTCCATGTATATGTGAAAATCTTGTCCCCACCACTAGGTGCACCTACAGACTTTAAATGCTGGATTGGCCTCTGTAACCATAACCTGCAAGGATTGCACTATAATCCATGTAGTAAATGGTAAATCTTGCATCTCTCAAAGCATCCTAAGCCATATGCCCATACATAAGCTTTCTAGCAGTTCATCACCACCATCCGTTGCTTAGACTAACGGGAAAATTTAGCTTTTCAGTTCTTAACTACAGAAACTAAAAAACAAAATTTGGCAACAGCCTCAACAATAGAATTAAACAGGAAAGCAAATATCAAAGAACGGGTCTAAAGCAACTGAATTGCGACTGAAAGACTATAATGTTTCAGCAGTTTTCACCATAACAGAGATAAGGGTTGAGGTATATATCAATGAATGGTTAAAAAGAGATACTAATTTGCAACTAAAAGACCAGAATTTTGCACACAATAACAAGAAAAGGCCCAAAAGGGTCGAACCAGTTGCTAGTGAATGGTCGAAAGCTACTGATATGCAACAACTTGGCAACAATTTCAATAACACCAAGAAAAGGATCAAGGCATATATCAATGAATGGTCAAAATTTTTGATAGTGAAGTGACATACCCAACCTGAGTGTTGCTGTTGGAATCACCATTTTGCTGTCTAAAGCTATTGAAAATTGCAACTAAAAGGCTACAACTTTGCAGCAGTTTTCACTATAACAAGAAAAGGGTCAACCCAGCTACTAGTCAAAATGGTCTAAAACTACTGATATGCATCTAAAGAACAACAATTTCAACAAAATCAAGAAAAGGGTCCAAGCCAAATACCAATGAATGGTCAATTTTTTTCATACAGAAGTAAATACCCAACCTCATTTCCTGTTTTTATAGTTGGAATCACCATTCTTCTGTCTAAAGCAACTGACTTGCAACTAAAAGACTACAACTTTGAGACAGATTACACTATAACAAGAAAAGGGCCAACCCAGCTACTAGTCAAAATGGTCTAAAACTACTGATATGCAACTAAAGAAGAACAATTTCAACAAAATCAATAAAAGGGTCAAGCTACATATCAAGGAATGTTCAAAAAATTGACACTGAAGTGAAATACCCAACCTGAATTGCTGTTGGAATCACCATTTTGCTGAGAATTTTTTCCTGAACAACAAGGTTTGAGACCCTTTTGAGTTGTTGGACAAGACCATAAACCGTGAGAAGAAATGTTTCTGTATGATAATCGAATATCCATTGGTATATCTCTGCTTTGATTTCAAGAATTTTGTGTACAAGCAGAGGAAGAGTAAGAATTGAGAAGAGATATACGTGGTGCATAATGCATATAGAGGGTCAAATATTTGAGACTTTTCACTAACAACTTAATGGAAAAAAATGATGTTACTCTTTATTACTCTTCGAATTTTGATATTCAACTATTTTAGTCTGTAAATTTTTTATTTTTTTTATGTATCTTTTAATTATTTTGAATTGTCAATTATTATGATTTGTAATATTTTTTTATAGTTTATAAATACATGAATTTCATTTCAAAAAAATTGGAGATTCCATGCACAAATTTCCGATCAAACTTAAATTATTTGACTCTCGAAAAACGAAAAGTGTTACATAAATAGGAACAGAAGGAGTATTTTCTTTGACTGGTAAAAAAAGATAGATAATAAAACTATGATTTATAGGCAAAAGATAAATGAGAATTGCTCGAATGGTCTTTTTCAATTGAGATGGAACGATGCTTTGAATAAAAGAATGCTCGAAAATATCAAGGTATATTGTCTCCTGCTTCGACTGATAAATCCAACCAAAATTACTATATCGTCAATTCAAAGGAGAGAAATGAGTTTGGATATAATGCTGATTCAGGCAAATTTACTACCTTCACTCTTGATCTTAAAGATTGTGGATTTAAATTACCAAGGGAGCAAAGATGGAGAGCTCATAGGGGTAAAAAAAAGATTTTATGGACAAAAAGAAACAAAAACATTTTGAAAATTTATAAAGTTAGAAGTAATTAGACCCTTAATTATTATTATTATTATCATTTGAAAAAGGTATTATTTCGCTTATAAAAATAATAATTAAATATTCGCGTAATATCGTATTCATAGTTTTATTGTATGTGATACATAACTATATAAATTTGTCGACTTTTTTTTTGAATCTGTTATGATTTGGGATAGAATTTGAGAAGAAAATTTGATTGTTTGGAGCTGTTATTTGGGAGAGATTGACATTAATTTGATTTGCATAATTTGGGGAACTGACATTTAATTTTATATTTAATTTCCTTTTTAATCTCAACAAACTAGTTGTATAATGTATCACAATTAATGTATTCGGATGACTGATATTTGAAGGGATTTTTGTAAAATAGAAAAGAATAGGGATAGAATGTAATTTAGGTATTACACTATGAGATTTATATATAATATATATATATATTGTTAAATGTAATATATTGTTTCAATTTTTGGCAGAGAATCATAAGGTATTACTCCCTCTGTCCAACAATAATTTTTTTCACTATACTATTTTAGGACGTCCAACAATACTTGTCCACTTTATGAAATCAATGGATAATTTACATTCAGTTCTTAATTTATCATTGCCATTGATTATAGTCATTTTCCTATTAAGAAAAGACATAAAGTGACACTTGAAGTTGTTGCGAATTTTCAAAATGACATTTTAATTATGTGAGTGTCC
This sequence comes from Solanum chiquidenum, assembly GCA_029582725.1. Classification (NCBI taxonomy): domain Eukaryota; kingdom Viridiplantae; phylum Streptophyta; class Magnoliopsida; order Solanales; family Solanaceae; genus Solanum; species Solanum chiquidenum. Next base: position 2,529 of record JAJOOS010034787.1, on the reverse strand, counting down.
TATTACCCCACAACAACTTTTAAATACCTTTATAAATAGACTATTTTGATAATTTTTCTCCCTATGTTTGTTTTCACACAAATGAAGCGTGTGAATGAAAACTTTTACTTACAAAAATGAATTAAAAAACATCAAGTGTCAAATCTTTTTTTATTATTTAGTTACTTATACTTTAAATACACCATCTTCCCCAATTTTACCTCTTTTTGTTCTTGCTTTGGCTTAACACTCCCTTGTGCAGGTGATAGGAATCAACAAACAACAATCCCAATGAGCTCACTAAAAATTGATAATGAAGTTTTACTTCTACTATAGGGAGATGAGTTCTTTTCCGCTCATTCACACATTTTGTTGATAGATAGTAGCCTTAAACTCTTAAGGATAATGAAATGTATCCCTTACGAAGTTCTTTAATTTTGTACCAAAAAGTTGTCAAATAAAACAAGTACACACGTCCTAACATTCCTAATAGTAAAAGCTCATTCAAAATGGACGAAAGAATCATAATACCAGCGATGGAGCTCCGGCGAAATTTCCAAGCAACGAGCAATGCTAAAATGAGCACCATAATGAACTTAACACAACAAAAACCCCAATCGGTAAGCTTCCTAACAATTTGAATTTGTAAATTAGGGTTAAGAATAAGCAAATTGGGGAAGTCTTAGGTGAAGAATTTTAGATTCAATTTTTGGACAATTCTCAAAAATTGTCCAACGGAAATTTGAATCAAGTTCATACTATTGAAGTTGCAACCTCAATATTTCGGGTGGTCGGGTTAAACCCATATTTTATTAATATTAAATTAAAATAATTAATTAAAGAGAGAGTGTGCATCACACACATATTCAAAATCTGAGATTAATGAGAAAATCGGGCAAACTAGTCTATTTACTAAGGTATTTAAAAGTTTTGTGGGGTAATAGGACACTCGCATAGTTAAAGTATCTTTTGGAAAATTCGAGACAACTTCAGATGTCACTTTATGTCTTTTCTCTTTTCCTATTACATTTTTCAAGACATTGTATTGATTACATTCAAAGAGTGATATAGTAAAATTACATTTCTATTTATAATTTTTTCACAAGTGTACAAAATCAATAGTGGATAAATATTATTGGACAAAAGGAGTATTAGATTCAGACAGTAAGTACAAGTTAAATAGGTTAAGTAAATTTTTTTGTCATTGATAAAGCTTTTAAAACTTCAAAATTAAATTAGTTTGTGAAATTATATAATTATTTTCTATGCTATGTGTTGTCCCAAGAGCTTAGGAACATCTCAAGAACTTCCATCTTAAATTTGAAATGATCTTGAGATTCAAAGTTGAAAGAACATTATATTCTCACATATATTAGGACAAATTACTTAACTACACTCCTTTACTTACCTTAATATCCATTTATCCCTACTTATTTCAAAAATTTCAAAAATCCCTTATTTTTCTTATGTATCCCATGCACAACGCAACAACTATTAACTAGAATGTATCAAACCTTATGTATCCCGTGCACAACGATATGTATCAAACCTTATGTATCCTGTGCACAACACAACAACTATTAACTGGAATGTATCAAACCTTATGTATCCCGTGCACAACGCTATGTATCCCGCAAACAACATTTTTAAGGGATTTTTGGTAAATAAAAAACTAGAAGGGATAGGATGTTATTTAGTACTTATAATATGTGGTTCCTATAATTTATACTATTATATATTTATCGCTTGTATAGTTATATATGTCAAATAAATAATATGTATAACATCACTACATATGATATACATTAGATATGGATAAGATACATTAGCATACACAATATATCACTTGATCATTTGTATGTCATATTTTTCTTTTTTCTTTTGAATAACAAATCATCAAGTCTTAAGCTCTAATTAGAATTATCAAACATAATTCAATATCAATTTATGCAAATTCCGTTTTTAAAAAATCTTGTTGTCCTCTAATTTTGCCATATTTTTGTGGAAAAATTAATATACAAGGAGACAGGGTATGAAATTACCTTCCTACCTTAAAATAGAAAGCTAAGTATAGTATAGACAATTTTATTTGTCTAACCAAAGATGAAACAAAATAAAAATTTAAAATTAATTTTACAACAAATAGAAACCACATGTACATGAAATAAAAGAGTTTATCATAAGTAATGTTCGAATGTATTGTTTCTTGATCAAATAATTAAGAAATTTTCTTATTAAACCTTTATTCAATACTTTGTTCAATACTTTGTAAACAAAGTAAAAGAGAAAAAGTGGAAGTCCGATCCAGCTATATAAAAAATCAATAGCAGAGATAAATCAAAAGAGATTTCCGCCTCCGAGTTGTGGATTACATGTATTCCCCCAAAATAGCTACAAGTATAAATCAGTTAAATAACTTATGTAGAGTGATCGCAGAAACTATCGACAAGCTTGTACACACGTGAAAAAATCAAAATATTCTAAGAATGAAAAAGTCTAGACAAACATGCCATGTCAATTCAAATTGGCATCATACATCAAACGAAATAT